>CAUYON010135103.1:0-21133 GCA_963573935.1 Arctocebus calabarensis | reverse complement strand
TGGAAGTGATAAGCTTTGCAATGTTTCTAAACACCAAAGTTTTAATTTTGTAGTACACCAACGAAAACATTCAATTTCTGAGCTATGATTTTGGCTTAAAGAAGTTACATTTCATGATGAAGTTCAAAAGCTGTTTCAAAGGAAAGGGATAGAAAAAAAGTTATATTTCAAAAGCATTATTTAAAATTATGACTTTTATATTTGGAGGCAAAATTACTGCAGGCAAATTTTCTGATTGTCATTTTTCTGGTATTGCGTCGGTTCAGTCTTTAGTTACAATAACATACAATATGAAGCAGTGACAGCATCACAAAGGATGTTTTAAATTAACAATGGCACTTCACCTTTGCTAGCGAAGTTTGATTTCATCAAGCCACCCACTTCATTCTGCCCAATTCCATTAGCACTGCCAACCTGAGAGCCAAAGCCCTTTATTAAACTAAGCCAGGCAGAGCCAATCAAGGCCCATCACGTGCCAACTGGTTACAATAGCTGATTTTAATGATGTAATATTACCCAATGTTGAAGTCAGACCTAAAACAAACAAACAAATTCCTCCAGTTTGGACGCCTCATGCATTTACTTGAGACGCTGGATATTTAGGATGGATTTTCTGATAGATGGAATCAGATTTAGTGTGAGCACAACTTTTAAGAACCATGTAATTTCTTTTCTCTGAAAAGAACTGTAAAATATGCTTCAATGTCTTTGCACTGTCCTGGATTCCTGAGCTTGGCCTCTTTACAGTAGTTAATTATATTCATTGTAATGATGTGATGTTGGAAATTCTACTCGTTCCTGACACTTACAGTTTTGATCCAAGCAAAAGTCTATGACCACAATAACCACATTAGCCTGGCACATAACCACCATATTTTACAAAGTAATTCATGACTATCTTCCTTCCCTAAAATGACTTCAGAGTAGGAATCTAATTTTAAATATGTGACATATAAAGCATTTTACTCTTCTCCCAAATTAATAATTAAAAACAAATTTCTATTCTGAAAATGTATGATATCAAGTAGAGATTGATTCTAGGTCTATAGACAATCATTTTACTCCAAAGGCAAAATTACCACAACTTAAATTAAAAAATATATTTCTATATGTATACACATATGCAATTTATACTTGCATACTATGCTTATGTGCATATCTATAACATAAGTATGTACATTTTATAGATTTTTTGCGGTGTATTTTTTTTTTAGAAAACTTTGCTGAATGTTAAATGTTTTAACCACACAAAATAAATATTAATATCTACTTTTACCATTCTGTTCAAGGATCTTGCTAGCTCAAACTATTTTGCCCACTTTGTCATGCTTTTAGATAAAAAAAGAGATATGTTTTGAAAAGTGAATTAAAATAAAATTTGCCTGAATCAAGATTTTTCTCCTGAAGTCCTAACTGTTCCTCATCTGGATGTTAAGGAATGCCTGGAAACACAAGAAAATGAGCAGCTTAAAATTACAGTTTATAGAATGATCAAGCTATATTCTTAACAATGAGGTCTTATTTTCTACAGTCTTGCAACCCATCTTTTTAGCCTGGCATCTGGAGGATTCATCTTATAAAGCAAAAGTCTTTTACAAAATGGTTCAGGACTTGACCTTACCTATTAAGAAACCTTGATTTTGAACATGGCCATATGAAAAGGTCATCTTGCAAAAAATTTAAAAAATTCATTAAAACCAACCTGAGCAAATTGGCCCCTCATACTTTTTGCATGCTTAGTAATATCTATAAATATAATACTGCTTTTGCATTCTACTCAATTTTAAATGTATCCCAATTAGGACACAAAGATAAAAGTCATCGAGTCATAGCAGAATTGAAGGTTCAGGTGTGCTGTAAGCCACATACCAGTTTTTTGCAAGTGCAGGAAGTAATATTCTGTCATCTTTTTTGTGTCACCATGTTGTCTTTCGGAGACATCGTGAATTGGACTTACATGTTTTAGTTAGAAATACATATTTTATCTTAATCTAACCTAACTAAAATTGTATCTAGAAATAATAGAATATCTAAATGTTATTACAAAGAAAATATAATTTAGTAATATTTTCATTTATTCCAAAAGCTTCAAAATTAATATCTTTAGCTCAAACTTTCTTCCTGATCCCAGACTTATTCATCTAACTCCTACCATCAAGTGTATTCTTGAATGTCTCAGAAGCATCTCCCATTTATTATGCCCCAGCCTAACTGTCCATTGTCCAAACTTGTCTGCACCCTGCCTTCCTCTTTTTAGTACACAGCATTACAATTTATCCTGTTGCTCAAAAAAGGAAGATCTGCATTCGGGACAGTCTCTTGACAGTTCTGCCTTTATCTCCACATCTAATTCATTGCCAATCCTGTGGCTTCTTTCTTCAAAACGAACGCCAATCTCATCTACCACCATGGTCTATTGTCTACACTGCCATACTTTCTAGCTTCCAACCAAATTAATTCCTTTACAGCATCCAGAGAACCACTTAAAAATGAATTTCTAGGCCTGGCACCTGTGGCTCAGTGGCTAGGGCGCCAGCCACGTACACCAAAGCTGGTGGGTTTGAACCCAGCCTGGGCATTCCAAACAACAGTGACAACTACAACCCCCTCCCCCTCCAAAATAGCCAGGCGTGTGGCGGGCACCTATAGTCCCAGGTACTTGGGAGGCTGAGGCAAGAGAATCACTTGAGCTCCAGAGTTTGAGGCTGCTGTGAGCTGTGACACCACAGCACGCTAATGAGGGGGACACAGGGAGACTCTGTCTCAAGAAAAAATTATTAATTTCTACTGGTGTTTCACAGCACTCTCCAAACTTATAGTGCAAGTCCTTTATAGAGGGGCTTTTTAATCCTGCCGGGAGACTGCCAACTGCTGACCACAGGCTACCACAGCACAACCTATGTGGATCTCCCAAACACTAACTCAATCCACGCCTCAGTTTGTCACCAATTCCTGCCACATGGCCCCTATTGTGGCTTGTTTCTCCTCTCGTAGATATATATTCAAGTCCTAATCCCTGGGACCTGGGAATGGGACTGTGTGTGGAAAGTGGGGCTTTGTGGATGTAATCAAGTTAAGGCAAGGTTTTTATGATGAGTAGACGCTAATCCAGGCATCCTCAAACTTTTTAAACAGGGGGCCAATTCACTGTCCCTCAGACTGTTGGAGGGCCGGACTATAGTTTAAAAAAAAAAAAAAACTATGAACAAATTCCTATGCACGCTGCACATATCTTATTTTGAAGTAAAAAATAAAACAGGAACAAATACAATTCACACTGCCTCGTGTAGCCTGCGGGCTGTGGTTTGAGGACCCCTGCTCTACTCCCCTATGACTAGAGTCCTTATTGAAAGGGAAGAGGCTGTGTGAAGACTCAGACGGTAGGGAGAGCTCAATGTCACGACAGAAGTAGGGACTGGAAGGACTCAGCCACAAGCCAGGGAACCCTGAGGACCGGAAGGCACTCCCTTGGGAAGTGGCAAGGATGAGTCTCCCCAGAATCTCAGGGGGCATGGCCTGTGGACACCTTAATTTGGGGCTTCCAACCCATGAACTATGAAAACAAAATTTCTGCTCTGTTAAGCAACTAAGTTATTGTCTTATTTTTCTTTGTCATAAACCATAAGAAATTGAGATGCCTCTTTCCCTTTTCCAAACACGTGCTATCCAGCTTCTACCCACATGGTCACCACTGCCTGGAATGCGCCCACTCTTTGTTTTGTGAGGCTAAATCCATTCTGTCTGGTCTTTGCTTAAACGCCACTTCCTAAAAATTGCCTACATTGGCTCCTCAACATGAATTTCCCTGTTTGTCTTCTCACGGCACCCTCCAAGCATTCTCACCCACTCCTAGGAAGCACTCCAATTCCCTCTCGCCGGCAGGTGTACACAGGCCTGTCAGGCTCAACTCCTCTCAGACACAGCCTCTGGCAGTGTCCCCAGACCACAACTCCATAAACCACCAAGGCCTCTAGCGCACTGCTGCTGTGGGACCTTTTCCAGACTCCTGGCTCTGATGATTCACGGCATCTGGCTTGGCATTGAATCCTGAACCCAGCTCAAATATTTCATCATTCCAGAGGCTTTTCCAGATTACTCCAATGCACATTCTGCCAGACTTCACCACTTCATCCTATTTTATTTTTCTAAACAGCCTCAAACTATTCATTTTCCTTTTATCAGATATTTCCCTTCTCATCCTCACACATATGCCAAGAACTTAATTTTGTATATAATTTATTTATTTATTTGGCAGGTTTTTTTTTTTGGTCAGGGCTGGGTTTGAACCCACCTCCTCTGGCATATGGGGTCAGTGCACTACTTCTTTGAGCCACAGGCACCTCCCCTGTATATAATTTATTTTAAAATAACCGTGCCCAGTTTCCAGAATAATGACTGTAGGTGTAGTAAGTATTCAATGGATAGCTACTTCGGGGTGAATGAATGAATGAGTCAATGAATCCTAAACATGTCCTCTTAGATTTCTTTTAAATCTTGCATATTGGTCAGTGTTTTATGCCTTAATGAATGAAAATGAATTATCGAAGCCTTTTCCTTTCCTTAAGGCCATGTAAAAATCAGTTGTTCCCACAATGAGTTGCTGTAACATAATATTCAGCAGAAAATGATAAACCAAAGAATTCTCATTCTGACGTTACTCTTGAATAACGTTTTGTTTTGTCAATCAAAGTGACTCACATTTTTGATGAATGACAAGTGTCTGAATTGATTGGAATAATTACCAATGCCTTCAAGGATTGACTGGGTTTGCTTAGGTAGGGGCTTCCTGGTTTTGTTTTTGTCAGAAACATAGCAGTAAGGAAAGCCTAATTACAGATCTCAGTCATTTTAGTACAAACTTAAGGTTCCAGGATTTTTTTTTTAAGTGGGATTCTTGAATGTTTCCAAGTTTGAAAGAGTTCAATTGAGCTCAAATAGTATACAAAGTTATGAGATGGAGGATGGTCTTAGCTAAATTTTCACATTTTATGTCAATGATGAAATATGTTGCATAAAAGATTACTATAGCATGGTCATGGCAAAGTTTTTTGTGACTATTCATATAATATTAACACCCTCACACTGAAAGAATGCAGAGGATAAGCAAAGAGAAACAAGTATAAGAAATAATTTTCTTAGTTTGCAGTATTTGTCTCTGTAGTTGAGGACTTCAATATATGCTTATGTACAGAAGATTGCATTTTCTGCTCAGTTGTGTTATGATATATTTAATAGGGTCTTTAACATATTGGGTGAAATGCTAAAACTCCATAAATATTCAAAAGTATTAAGATAAAAATTTTATATAAATATATGCGTATGTATATAATAACTTTTCAAGTCCTTAAAATACTAACTATAGGCATTATTATATAAGTAAAATAAATACACACATAAGTAGACAATTCAGTTCACGAATTAATCTTAGAAAAAGTGCTTTGAAGGATAGACTGGGTGATGGGGCTGGGGAGGCTTCCCATCAGGAACACTTTGCAGGTGACTACAGTGACATTCAGCAATGAGGTATGTAGCGCTTTTTCTAGGGTAAGCATTGTCAGAACTCATACATACATACACACACATATATATATATATTTATATATATAAAGACTATTAAATAAAATACTAGACTTTCATACATCTCTGCTTAAACTTTCTCTTTAGCATACCCATACCCAGTGAGCTGAAACCTAACTTTCCCAATTGTGGGGCTGAGATTTTTTTGTCTGTTTATCAATACTTACACTGGAGTTTGGGGTACAACTCAAATAAATTGTGTCAAATGTAGTTCTGGAAAAGAGAAGCAGGCTTGGCCACATCTGAGAGTGTTTAGCGTGTGTAAACCACGAGGTGTTGAATAAAATGCTGACTGTTTACCTTGTCTCATGTCTTCGTTGTGCTGGATGCTCCTTGGAGAAGCACCAAGTGTGCAAGTTCAGATTGATTTCTGTTGGTAAATATCACTCTTGTCCCCTCCACTGTCAGGGGCCTCGAGCAGGTCCTAGCAAGGGTGCTTTTAGAGACTGGCTGAGAAAAAGGGGGACCACATTTGCCACGTGCATCTCCTGGCATTAGTAGGGCCGTTTCTAGTGAGGGTCTATGACTGTTTCAACGGAGAGGTTGCCTGTGCTTTGAGGCTTTCTTCAGAGGATTCGTGACATCCAAACACAAAGCTCTGCTTTCGTGCCTACTGAGAGATGATCATGAAATGGTGCGGTGTGTTTCTTTCTGCAGCTTGCTGCTGGAGCTGTGCCTCCAACCACAGGGAGTTGACTTCAAAGGGAAGACAGAACACAGTACACCTGTGAATAAAAGCCCAGCACCCATACCTGAGCTTTGTTATTAGGGGCCTTATGGCCAAACAGGACCCAGGCCTCCACCAACTGTTCTTATACTTCCCCACCCTGCTTTTTTCTTATAGAATTCAAACAAACAAATTAGAAAACAAAAACAAAAATAAACCCCAAAACCAAAACAAAGGAAACGGAGGAGAGGAAATTCCAGGAGGGAACTGACTTCTAGACTCAGCTCATCCTCTCACCTACGCTCCTTGAACATGACTTTTTCCTTTCATTTTCAGTACAGATTTGGAACCTGCTTAGACATCTATCTTTATCTTCCTAGGGAATACACACAATAATGTCTAACCTTGTGATCTTAGTGCAATTGTTTGAAGGAATGATATTTTCAGATATATTCAAGGTTACTATTTTCCTAGAGTATTGAAAAGGAAATAAGATTTATCTTAATATTTCAAACAGCTCCAAATCAAATTCATGATAATTTTCCCCTACAGGTGAATGTAGTGCCAATGGTTGTGGTTGAAAAGGTTCCCACTGGATTCGGACAAACTGAAAAGAACCGAGGAGCAGAAGGCAGCTGTAACACACCCTTCATTCAACTCGTGGTGACCAGCAAACAGGCCTGGGGACATGGAGCTGGCATAGGGACCTTCTTTCCATCTAGGCAGAAAGACATGGGGCCTTATATGGTAACCGGAACAACAATGGCTCCAGATTAAACACTAATGACAATTACCCAGGAACACATTGCACCTGCCAGCTTAATCATAGTTAGAACAATCAGGCACCTTGTGGCCTTTGGGTGAAAAAGCCTAATTTAACATGTTTTCCCCACAGTGAAGCAATTTAGACAAAACTTTTGCTGATAGAGCCCCAAGCAGAGTTTCTTTAAGAAAATTCCTGGATTAAAGTTACGTTTTAGGTCTGGCCTAGGGTAAGTCTGGGGAAAGTCCTGAAGACAACCCTGGTTCTTTTCAAGGAATTATAGGCAATTGTGCTTATGTTGAGCTGTCTTTTTCAGGAGTTAATCTTGTCCTCTACTTATTGGGGGAATTTTAACATATGTGGGTCATTACAAAAGTTTTGAGATACACAACATTCAAGAAATGTAAAATGTGCATGGATAGAAACAATTAAAGCCCTCCCAGCATCATTAATAAGCCAAACAAGGTGAAAGTGGCATGGGTGAAGCAGAAAGGATGCTGCTGACTGTGTTTCTTGGACGTGAAATGACGAACCATATCACAGTCTGTTTCAAAACATTCATAGTGACCCACATCAAACATTCCATAATTATCGATATCTAGTAGTCCTGTAATGAGTACTCACTAAATTGTTGGAATGATTACAAAGACTTGGTTACAGTGAAAATCCAGAGTAGTATCGTAATAAGTTAAATACTAGAAAATGAGGCCATTCTGAGCCCAGTTCCATGGCTTCACTGTCCCCTCTGGCATTATGAAGCCGCAACTGCGGCTTGTGGGCTGAACCCATGGGGATTTGTGCTGCTCGTGCTACACGAGGGCATCGCCCTGCTGTGTCCTGGACTACTTGTTCTCACCTTCGCCCTCCTATGTCCTGGACCACCCATTCTCGCCATCGCCCTCCAGTGTCCTGGACCACCCATTCTCACCATCGCCCTCCTGTGTCCTGGACCACTCATTCTCACCTTCGCCCTCCTGTGTCCTGGACCACTCACTCTCGCCATCGCCCTCCTGGGTCCTGGACCACCCATTCTCGCCATCGCCCTCCTGTGTCCTGGACCACTCATTCTTGCCATGCCCCAGCTCCCTGTGTTTGCACCTCCCAGAAGGAGGCTGGTTCATAACTGAGCCTTTTCTAGACACCACCAGTCCTTGGTATCCTTAGACCTATTCCTTGCTGCTGAACCCTTTTCTTTTAAATGACATGAAAACTATCTTTTTTTTTTTAACTGTAGGATTACATTTGTCTTCCATCAAAATACTATTCTTAGTCTCTAGCATGACCCATTCATTATTTTATAGACCCAAAGTCCTCTTGTGCAAGGATTAGAAAACCACATCACAAAATGTTTGTGAGTGCTGCGTTTTGCATGTGGGTCTTTGATTTATCTGACAGCTGTGGAATAATCCACAAGCAGACCATGCTCCAGTGAGTCCACATGTGTGGACAGAAAGGGCGCACGCTAGGTGGGGGTTAGTTCATGTGAAATTCTTTTCCCTCCTCATCTTCCCTCTTTGTGTTCCCAAAATATAGATATATACCTTAACTGGGGAGGAAGCCAGTCTACTTAGCAGATGGTCTTCTGGGGGGTGAGACACCCCAGTCCCAGCCCTAGCTCTGTGATTTCTCGTTGCTGTGTTCCTCCTGCCTGGGCTTCTGCAGGTCTCGGCTGCATCCTCTTTAGTGTCTGGAGGCTTCCAGTGTGAGAATTAATAGTGTGTATTTTACTGTCTGTAAAGTGCTTGCAGGAGAACCATAAAGACATCCTTCTGGTCACTTTGGAAGGTTCTCGTTGGTTTGAATCTATGCAGGCAGTGGTTGGTTAGGTCGCCTCTTTATTAATAACGTTCTGCCAAACGAATGTGGAGAAACGGTGTCAGTTACTGAGCTTCTACTAAGCGCTGGACATTTTTTAGCTCATTAAATCATTAGGACGATTTTTGGAAATAGATGTAATCGTCATTATTTGTAGAGATGAGAAAAGTGAAGCCCCAATCAGCTGACTGAGTTGCCCGCACATCACACAGCTGCTGTTCCCACTGGATTTGAACCTGGATTTCCCTCTGTGCCTCCCTCCATAGGGGGCAGCCACCTCCCGGCTCCTTCCTCAGCCCGTGCCGGCCCAAAGGGGCTGCTTTAGCTGAAGAAGGCAGAAGAGGCATGGGGACACTGCAGCGTGCCATCACAGGAGGCCAGTGGACATTGCCATCTGGGCAGAGAGATTCTCTGGCTTCTTGGATTCCTCCCTTGCCCTCCCCGAGGAGGAGAGTTCTTTTCTATTTGTGGGGAGCACGTTTGATCATCTGAGAATGTGCTTTGCTGCCTGACAGGAAAGAGGAAGCCGCTGCCACAACGTGGAAACTGAAGAGCCCAGTTCGAGTGTTCAGCTTCCTTCAGATTGACCCTGATTACATCTCCTCGAAGCAACCAGCCACCAAAACACTCCAGAAGTGAAGCAGCACAGGGAGAGTGCAGCATTTTCTCTGAAATGGATCTAACTGGGCCTCATTAGATGCCTAAAAATACCGGGCGCCGCCAGCACAGATACATCACTGATGCTGGAACATAACACAACTCTGTCCTCTCTTTTCTCTGCACGTGTGAGCAATAGGCCATTCTGGAATCGGAAATTTGCCCCAATAAGTATCCACAATAGAGCAATAAGTGTCAAAGATTACTATGAACTGGAAGGAAAGAATGACTCGCAAAGAGTCGTGCAAACTATTAATATGTGGGTTTCATGAACAAGAGTTTGCACTGTTCTCAGAGCCACGCCAGGGCCCTGCCCAGGGGTCTGGGAACATCTGCCAATATTTCTACAGTGAAAGACACTTTGGAAAGAAGCAGAAGAGCTTTCACGGCAAGCTGGACTTACACGGAGCAGGTTGTGAAAATAGTTTACTCTTTAGTTAAGCCAGTAACAGTGCCTTGGAAAATTAGTAGCATTTTAGAAATTAACAAATTAATTATTCACTTCTCCATGTTTTTAACTATGAACAGTCTCATTGTAATTCCAAGGATCTCAGTTAGGTTTAATAGAATTGGTGAATTCTCGGTAGCTATTTAATTCATTGTATCTGGAGTAATTTTGTGCATAATCTCACGTATTACAGTTGTGGGTGCCTAAAAATTTAAGTGTGTTTTTGGTATTGGAGCAGAATTAATATAAAGTGGTTAAATGGCATGAATAAATTTGCAAACAGATGACAAGTCACTGAGTAGGAAAGACATGGGTTGGAGAAAAGAGAGATGGGGAAACAGGAAGAAGAGCAAGGTGGCCACAGAAGGCGGAGAGGAGCGATTTAAAGGAAGCCAAGCTAAAGATAACAATTCTGATTAGTCCCGTAAGGCTCATATGTCTTTTCATCATTGTGTTGTAGCGAGAAAAAGTTTAAATTCTTCCTTCTTCTCAGCAGTGAGAGTAAGTTTAAATTCCGAATTGGAAACCCTCCGAGGACACGCCCTTTTTCTTTCTTAATCGCAGTTTCCCAGGGAGACTGTCATCCTCTCTGTGTTTTCTACAGCTGTTTCACTCACCATCTGCTGCATTGGGTAAACAGTGTTCCAACTTCCTGAGTCCGGGAGGGGCATCCTTCACCTGCCCTAAGAGGGAAATCAATAAACTAGAAACCCCAACCGAACCGCCTTGCAGGGAGACGCTTAGTGTTGAAGAGAAAGTGGCGAGGGTGTATCTGTTTTTTATTAAATCCATAAGGAAATGACTGATGCTTAACTAGGGAGAAAAACAAGTCAAGTTGTTCTGTCTCAGGCATGAATACGGCCCAGCACCAGCTTGCAGGACACAAGCCTGAGACGCTCTTTTGAAAATCGCTCAGATGATGGTGTAAGTGGGTCTGCACTTAGGGCGCTGCTAAATTTCAGGCCTATTCTGTCCCTTACAATCAGTTCCCCTTGCTACCAAGTGTTTTGTAATACAAATTTCCCAGCCTTTACTTTTGTCAACCCACTGTGACAAGTTTTCCACATTATTTTTACACCTCCATGATTTTTACTTAGTACTTTTTAATTTTATTTCTTTAATAAGAAACTGCTATACATGTAGCATCTTGCTTCATTCACAGAAGAGAGTCTTAGCCATGAAGGCAATGTGAGTTCCGCTGTTCAATTTTAAAATAGGAACAATGAACAAGAGAACACGGGGTGGCCAGGCTAATTAATTTTCAATAAGGTCTTTCTGGGGGTGGCAGGGTGCTATGGACACGTGTGGGCACTGCTCAAGGTGGGCTTGGGAGAGGAAGAGGTGGATAATCTTGCAACTCTGAGAGGTCCGAGGGGCTTTACCATCAAATGCCCCTATTAAACTCCTTGCCCTCAAATTTTCTGGCCCTGACTTTTCAGTTAATGGTGGAATAAGAACTATTTAAATGGAAAGATAGGAGAAAACCTCACATATTTTAAAAGTCAGAACTAAGACCAAAATTATTAACACCAAAATTCATTTCCAAAAAAAAAGAAAGTCCTAAAGTTTTATTCCTGGGATTTTACTTTCAAAGCTGTCAAAAATATTTCACTGCTTATAAGTGAAGTAAACACAGCATTTTCTGCCTGGGTGCTACAATAATATCTGTGAAATCAAGGTTGATTTGTGCTAGTTATAGATGAATGTGTAAAGAATACATAACTGCCGGGATAATTTTAGAAAGTTTGTGCACCACCTATTACCATCTCCTGTGCCGAGTTCCGGGAAACACCATATGGATGGGGACTCGGGTCTGGACCCCTGGCCGTTTTTAATCACCGGCTTCCTTCCGACCTTGTACGCTGAGCACATTCCGTGGCAACTCTTTCTGTGTCAATGAACTCTGGGATCAAAGTCCTGCTCTTCTCACGTCTGAAGGCAGAGGATGTTATTTTACCAGCCTGTTTGAAACTGAGCTCTCTATAGTGGTCACCTCCCTTGAGAAATACCGGAATGAAGCAGTGACCCCAAATCACCAGATTAACTACATACATGAATTATCTTAGAAAACAATATGTATGGACTGGGAATAAAATCGCCCTTTCATTGTTTCTCTTTTTATCACAAATACTTGGCTATCCAATCCAGAGGAGCGGAAGAGAGGCTAACACACTTCTCATAGGCAAGTGTCTCAGAAAGAAACATTTTTGGTCTTGTCAGAAGGGGAAAAAATGATGTCATTCTTTTGGCTTATCACACATACAATCAATAAAGTAGGATTTTTTATCTAAGGGAGTTTCTGTATCCCTCAAAAGTAACAGGCACTGCACCAGACCTCAGGGAAGCCAGAAGATAAGGAAGATGATTATTATCTTTGAGAACTACCAAAGAAAGATATTTAAGAGCAAGTAATCCCGATAACCTCCCAGCCCTGTTCACGCGATAGCTCAGAAGCGATGGGCGATCGTCCTCACCTGTCCATGGAGGGAGCCGACTTGGCTCAGCGTCTGGTCTTGTCCTTGGCAAGTGCATTCTACAACCAGTCTTTGGATTAATCAAGCTTGTTGCAGCACCATGCTGAGCTGACAGCTCCCTTTATCACCTCGGTTCCTCTATTCACTTCCACTGTGTGCCTCTCTATCCAATTCCCACCTTGCTTTTCTTTACCTGAGCATTGTTCTTAACAGCCGCTCTTCTACCCCTTGACTTCCTCTTGTGGATATGTTTTGGAACAAGAGACCAAATTTGCACCACATTCTGGGGATGAAACCCTTTACCTGTAGCAGGACCCTCCTGTGATGGTTGCTGGTTCTCTCTGTTTCCTGCTCCACATCCCCATTAAGGCATTCAGCCCACCTGAAAAAGAGCACCCTTATTGCTTCCTAAACCTTCCTGGCCCTCAATTCTTCCTGTGTTCTCCCAACACCTGCTACGTTCATCTTCATCAAGTTAATGGATACAATGCCTTGCTGGTGGGACTGCCCCAGCTCAGAACATAGGACAGAGCTCTGAGGTTGACAAAACCACCATGCACCGAGTTTTCTGTCTTATTGAGCAACTGCTTTGATAAGTTCTCTTCATGTAGAAGGTAGGGTTCCAGCCTAGGAAGTTAGCTGGAGCCAGGACCATGGAAGATGAGTCCAGAGCAGGGGGCAGACTGCTGGGCTCTCCTGCCTCTGTCCTCGAGCTCACTGAATGGCCCTGCATGGATTATTTTGTCACCTTGTGCCTCTGTTTCTGTTCTCTAAACTTCTCTCAAAGTAGAACTGTAAATATTAGGTTACAGGTTACTGTAAATATTAGTTGATAGATTTAAAGTACATAGATACAGATATGCCCCAGGAGAAATCTGGTTTTATCACTAATAACAAAATAAATATATCCCTGATGCTGAATTTTAAATACAGAAAAAAATGATATCTGTTTCTTCTTTAGGAATGTTAATATTTCGATACATGTACTTTTAGTTTTAGTTTCTTTTTTAACTTATATGTTCCATTACAAAATGACATCAATATGTTATACGTTTCTTTGATATTTTAACTTTAAAGAAAATTTTCCTTAGTGATATGTTATCAGCTTCTTTCTGAGCCATTTGCATTATATAAGGTGTGTTCAGTTGCAAGTAATAGAAAGTGACACAAATTGTCTTTTTTTTTTTTTTGGCTGGGGCCAAGTTTGAACCCTCCACCTCTGGTATATGGGGCCAGTGCCCTACTCCTTTGAGCCACAAAGGTGCTGCTGTCACATACAAATTATCTTAATAAGGAGAAGCAATTAGCTTGTGGTACTAAGAAAGCAAGGATGATTCTCTCCTTCGTTGGACTAACATAGGTTTCATTGCTACTTCTGAATAATCTCTGTATCCATAATCATGAGGGGAATGAAGGCCTTGTGCTTGCTGGGTGAGCTTCACTTGCTCTAACCCACTCCCTGTGGCAAGGCAGCTAGGAAGGAGCTGACCTGAGTGTTGGTGTCAAGTGCACGTGTCAGTGACTCCAGTGCAAGAGGGGGAGTTGGGCAGGTTCAGGGTCACTGTACACAGGGCCCTTCAGTGCATGTTTCAAACTTCAGAAAGTTCTATCATTGGAATAATATTTAATTAATGCATATACTTTACCAATCCAATTTCTGAACACATACAAAGTTCCCAAGTATTAATAACTCTGTAGTGAACATTTGTGGGCACACTTCTTTCTGCTTCATTATCTGTTTCTCATATCTATCTTCTTATTCCTTTTTCCTTCTCTCTCATGGTCTGGTCTCACTTCCTATAACTGTTATTCATTTCTTCAAACTTTCTTCAGTTTGATACTCTCTTTTGCACAATATCTTCCCAGGTATTTTCATCTTTAAGGAATCCAGGAAGTATAATCAGGAAGTACAGTAGAAAGTATATGAAATTCTTGGACAGGAGACTAGGATTCAAGTTCAAGTTCAGCCTGTTGAGAGTAGTCTGTGGTTGGGAAAGTCATTTAATTCCTATATGCGTTTACTATACTTTCTTAAAGTTAGCAACAAGCCACAAAAATAAAAGTAGATGAATTATGTCAGAAAGAAGTTCAAGATATCTCTAATCATGAGGGAAATCCAAATAAAAAATACATTAAGATGCCACCTCATACCCTTTGGGATGGTTACTATAAAAACAACAACAACAAAACCCCAGACAAACAGAAAACCACCAGTGATGGCACAGATGTCGGAAGCACGGGCCCTTGTCCAACTTAGCAGGGATGCATAGGGAAGTGACATAGCTGCTCATGGACAGTGTGGCTGTTTTTCAAAAAACTTTAAGACTAGAATTACCATGTAACCCAGAAATTCCTTTTCTGAGTATATTTCAATGCACTAAAGCAAATTCTTGAGTAAATATTTGTATACTGATGTTCATAGCAGCATTATCCACCACAACAGTGAAGAAGTGGACGCATCCTAAGTGTTTATTGACAGATGGAAGAATAAAAAAAATGTGGTGAATACATGCAGCGAAGTATTATTCAGCCTTTAGAAGGAAGGAAACTCTGACATCCACTAACACAGAGGATCTTTGAGAACGTTATACTCCATGATTGTACAAAGTCCCTGGAGAGTCAAACTCAGAGAGACAGAAAGGAGAATGGTAATCACCCCAACCGGGGGCTGGGTAAGAGGAAAACGGGGAGACACTTAATGGGTAGAAAGTTTCAGTTTGCAAGACACAGGGTTTTGAAGATCTGCCTCACAATAATCCAAATGTACTTAGCTCTGCTAAACTGTACACCTGGAAATGGTTAGGATGGTATATTTTATATCATGTGGTTTTTATAACTTATAATATCTACACTATATAAAAACACTTGATCATTCCTGATTAAGATAAAAATATGACTTTTTTTGCATCCTACTGAAACTGAAATAAAAATGTTACGTCAATGTTAAAACATGGGGACAACTATACCAGTTGGACAGGAAAAAGAATAAAATTGAATAACAGAGTGCCTGGAATTTCCTTGGCTCAAGAACGCACGATCACTGTTATCTTTCAAACTTTCATTTGTTCACATGACTCTTCTCAATTGTTCTTAGCTTACTATCAATTTTCCAATGTCTTAACATTAAAAAAAAATCCACTCCTGAAAACAAGTACATTGATTTTTGTTGTTACTGTTGAGGAGGGGTGGGGCTATGGCACACTGGCTTCTTCCTGTGGAGGCTGGAACCCACAACCTTTCTTAGCCTTAGTGAAGTGGGGAATCTGTGTCAGTAACAGCACACACATTCCAGTCCCCTTTCTGAGTGGCATTAAGTGAAATCACATCTAACCTTTTAGATGAGACAGAGAAAAGACAGCTGAACGAGAAGATTTCAACAAACCATAAATCTTATCTTAATTGGAAATTTAAAGTACTTGGAAGCAAGAAAAAGTGACAGGAAAAAGAAGTAAAACTAATATGATCAAGCTAAAATCAACTCTGGTCACCAGCGAAGACACTTACCATTTTCAAGGGAAATGCTTCTGCTTAATGTTTCCTGGAAAACAGATGGGAAGTTAGATTAGCTCTTTTCTCTTCAAAATTACTTGTGTTTTTTGTCATTATAATGTAAAATTTACAGAAAACCAACAATACTGGCTTTCTCTTAAGCAGGTTGTATATGCAATGGTTTTATTTGGTGTGAGACAATGACAAAATGATAAAAGGTTTTTGTCCATAGCTCCAGTCATGTGAAAGGCTACTGATAGAAATTAGGACAGGAAGGGGCGTAAGAGAAGAACATGAAATGCTAAAACCAACTGAGGAACAAAACTCATCCAAAACCACAGTCGTGCAATATTAAGAAAGATGATAGCAAAATCTGAGCATAGTGGAGTCACACTTCATTAATATAACAACTGTTGGGACTCATATATTTCTCAAAAGTGGATTTCCAGATAACCGAGGCTTACAAAATTGCTAAATCAATTTTCTGTTTAACCATTTTTGCTGGATTTGGCCAAAAATGCTTTTTGCACCTCTCTAACTTTCCTAAATAATATGATTCACCATATTTTTTCCTTAATTGACTATTTGGAGAAAACATTACCAGCATATATTATAATTATAGTGCGTCTATGATAACGTATTTTACAAGCAGGATACTGCTGAAAGCATAAGGGGCAATTTTAGCAAGTGGGCCAGGACTCAGGTGTAAGTGGCTCTGTCCCAGGAAGATTGGGGTTATAGTCTCTCTATAATTCTCTCCTGACATAATTTTTTGTGTGTGTAATTTTGTTTTTTAGCATCATCTGCCCTTGAGAAGCTGTGTAGTCAATGTTGCTGGCATCTGACAGCCTTCATCTCCCCAATTCTTTCTAGCTCACTGCTGTGTTTAGTGGGAATTCAAGTGGGAAATCAGATTGCCCAACCACTTTAGAAATACATATTAAACAAGGAGCATGTCTCAGTGGAAAAATAGTATAAGTGACCTTATTATGTGAATTGTGTCAGATATTTCATCCCGGGATTTGAGTCCAGGGGAATGATTATAGGTCTCTGCTTCAGTAGGGGTGATTGTTAAGTGAAACACACATTTTCTGAAATCAGTTGCAAAAATCAAGTGGCATTCAACTTATAAATTAGGTTTTGCCTCACTGAGGTCAATTTGGTTCTTCATGGTTTACTGTGAGGATAAGGAAAGTTGTTATGGTGTCACCCCTGGAAAGTTTTTTTGATCCCAGGATCTGTAGTAGTTTGTGGCAGCCCTGAGTCAATGTTTTCTCAGTGGCCCTGCAGGGCCCAGTCTGAATGAACGAGGATGATGGCGATAGCGAGACTGCTGGGCACCACTCTGCTAAGTGCATCATGCGTGTCAACACACGTATGTCTGTATTTTATGTGAGATAATGTAATTTTTAAACCCAGATTATGTTAATTAATTCCTAATTATTATTATTAATAATGCTATAGGGACTATTCATTTTAGGCAGGAGAGATTTGCTCAATGAAACCCCTAAGAGCTACATCTCAGTGGAATCTCGGGGTATTTGGGAAGCTTGGAAGTGGGCACCCCGTTTTCAAAGAGTACCTGACTCTTGGGAATCTCTGGACTCAACCAGCTGAGTTAATCCTGTATCTGTCATCAACATTTCTGGGACAAAGACACAAAAAATTCAACCCCTTAAGATGTTTATCATAAATTATTTTTACTTTACTACCACTATCTGTGGGTTATTAAGATAGGTGCTTAATCATTCCCGTGCTCATGAACTAGACAAGTGTTGGCAAGAGCCAGCTGGCCCTGCACCTGCTCTTTAAAAGCAAGACGGGTGAAATGAACTCTACAGACTGTGTACTCATCTCTCCATTACTTTACATTACAGAAAGACATTCGCTTTGTGTTTATATGAGAAGTGGTTCTGCAATTTCACTTCTCTTTCTTTTTTTTAAAAAAATCTGACTTCAGTAATCCATAGCTGATTTACCATATATAGGACACCAGCAATTTTGGAACTCTATAAACAATAGCATTTTAAGAAAATTAGGTATAGCAGTATGAAATTCTTTCTGAGAACTGAAGCTAAAATATTTAAGCAAACACAATATCGTACAGACAATATTGTAGAATGTTCATCTCTTATTTTGTTGATTAAATCCAACACAGCATAGGGATCATCAAATATGGTTTGCCTTTCACACCATGGAGTCCAGGCAATTTTAGCAGTTAATTGGTCATTCAAGTAACTACTTAATAAATATAGTCCTTGCTATTAGAAATTTTTCAGGCTAATCAGAAATTAAATATAAAGATGTTCACATATGCGAATGTGCAAACTCCAGAATTATTACACATCTCTCAGTCAAGGCCACTATATGTAGAAACAAGTTATTATTTACGCCGAAGATGAAAGCTCTCATTTGGGGTTTTGTAACAAGTGATTTCTCCCACTCCTAAGCATGAGTCATTTCTTTGGGTAAAGCGACCAGGGAGTTGCCATCTAAGCTCTCGGTGGGAAAGCATTCTTGGGGTGGAAGAGATGGACCTTCTTGAGTTCTTTGAAGCAGAAGGGAGTGTGCTTTATAACCATGGGAAAGAGGGACGTTCCAAGAGGCAGGTGTGGCCCTAGGAGGGGGAGAAGTCATGGGAGGGAGTCATAAGGATGGCAGCTAGAGCGTGGTGAGGGAGGGGCAGGGCTCCGAAGATGCCTTTGACAGTTCAGTGGTGTTTCTGGGCCATGACATTGACCCAGAACCTCATGTTCCAACATCAGCATTGCTACTTAAACTGGATTTAATTATATACATTTATATTTAATATATATTTTAAAATATAATAATTATATACATATAACTCACTGATTTCAGAGAATGAGAAAAAAGTGATCATTTTTCTTGTTTCAAAGAATGAGGGGAAAAAAAAGTGATCACCATCTGAAAAAAGCACCAAGAGACTAGAGTGGAATACGGTGGTGGGGATAGGAACAAAGGCAAGGCATGCAGCCCTTCTCCCCGGGCCCACAACCTACAGAGATACGAAGTTAAGCAAGTGACACTCGTTCTTTTATGTATTTATTCACAGTTCAGTTATCCACTCCCTCACCTCCAGGCACGCCCAATGTCTGCTCTGTGCCAAGAGTTCTGGAACATTTCCGTTAAGAACGAGGAAATTGAAATCATTCTATAAGTTCACATCTGATAGATGACAAAAACAAAAACAAAGAAATAAATAAGGATGAATTAATGTGGTGAATATAACAGGAAAAACAAATCAAAATATTTTGAAAGCTGAAGCAGAAGTCCTTATTTCCCCTGTGGACTAGATGAAAATCTTACAGAGACGGTGCTTGTGCCGGGCTCAGAAGAATGAGTGGGAGCTGGCCGTGTGTAGGGAAGGAGACCTGCTGTGACCTAGCAGCCTGCCGTGTCTGGGACGTGGCCTCTGGCTCCTACTAGTCTGTGGATGTAGGGAATTGACTTCATCTCCGTCTCCATCCCCCTCTGGAGACCTGCCCCTCCCTCACCACATCTTTTTCATCTGTGAGAAAAAGAGCTATGAGGTTTGACAATCAAGTTCATCCAAGAAATTCCTACACGCCTCATTTCTGAATATCACTACGGTCCCCTGTGAAGTGTTCCCCTCGGGAAGCTGTGCCCGGATGTCTGCACCTTGTCCCCCATCAGCACACTTTTGAAACTTTTTCTGGAATGGCCTTCATAGCTGAGGTTGTACGAGTTCTGACAATAAGTTCATAAATGCATCCTAGAAAAAGTGCTTTGAGGGTGACTCTGATGCTTCTCGCCTGTGTAACAGGGTAGCTGATAGCACTAGTCACAAAAAAAAAATGCAGAATTTGGAAGAGAAACAATAAATGTTGTGTTGCATCTCAACAACCAGAGTTCATTTGGATGTACTGTACAAGGAGCTGAGTCATCACCACTCAGGTCTTCATCAAAGAAAGTGGGCGGGTCTCTGAATCTCTGCGGAGGGAAGGCAGAGTGAGACTCTTCTGGGCACCAGGCTTGCGTGGTCTTGCTTGTGTCCTTCAATCTACAGACCCAGGGACACTCTGCCCATCCTTAGTTGAAATGTCCGATTCTGGTACCTGTGTCTTCTGAGCTTGTAGCTTTCCCCCCATCACACCCCTCAGACAGGTGTCCTGACTCTCACCCTTCACAGACCACAATGCCATTTACATTCTGCTGCCAGAACCCAGGGCACTGGGTCTGGTTCAGATGAGGCCGTGGGATCCTACGCCCATTCTGGGTAGGAGGTGGGGAAAGTGGAGGATGCTAAACTGCCTGAGGAGAGTCAGCGATGTAGGCAAGAGCTGAAGAAGAGGTATCTTGGCAATCAAGGAGGAAGAATGCTTTGAAGTTGGCTCAAATATAGCCTTGTTTAATGCACACCTGTCATTCCTCTTACTTTTAAAACATCTGACTTGAAGCTGTAAATTTTGCATTAGCCCGATTAATACAATACATGGAATGAGAAAAAAGTAAAAGACTTTTAGAAAGACCAAGCTTCAGAAATCAGTATTTTCTGATCTTCCTCCCTTTTCTCCATCTTTTCTACATCCTGCAACTACTTTTGAAATATTTGAGGATGTAGTGTTTTCACCATTCTCCAAACTTGGTCTGAAGCCCTCACTCCCTCTAAAATGTGTTGTGAAGATCATTGCATCGCCTGTTTGCAGGGTCTTCTCCGGGATGCTGGGATTTTTATTTTGGTTGTTGCAGCAGAGTTCGGGTCCCCTGAGTACTTCAGTCCCTCTGTGCCCAGAGGTCCTTGGGGATACTTGGCATATGGAGATACTGATAACCTGGTTTCATAGTGGTCTGTTGACTGGGGATCTTACACTTTTTAAACTTTCTTATTATTAAGTTGAGGATTAAAATGATAACCAATACTGTGAAATACTACTATAAAATGATCTTCAACATGTTCTATATGTTACTCTAAGCTCTTTACACACATAACTTCATTCATTCTTTCAATAAATATGTAAGTAATGTCATATACATTTTATAAACTGGTAAACGAAGTTTTGAGAACTTGGAAAATAACTAGTTCAAGGTCATATGGCTACAAAAGAAAGAAAGGTCATATGGAAAGAAAGAAAGAAAGAAAGAAAGAAGGAAGGAAGGAAGGAAGGAAGGAAGGAAGGAAGGAAGGAAGGAAGGAAGGAAGGAAGGAAAGAAAGAAAGAAAGAAAGAAAGAAAGAAAGAAAGAAAGAAAGAAAGAAAGAAAG
>CAUYON010135102.1:0-18488 GCA_963573935.1 Arctocebus calabarensis | reverse complement strand
CTCCTCCCTCAGTCTCAGCAGAGGTTAGGCTTCTGGTTTGTCAGGTAAGGGGGGAAGGGTGTACAATAAGTTCAGAATGGTGGGGAAAACTTTAGTTCAGTTTTTCTGCCTAGCAATAGAGTTTTCAGAGGCACACCGGGGTGCTCAGGGGAAGGACACCTCACTTCCCATGGCACTCTTCCATGGGGTGAGATAAGAGGTCCACAGTTCACTGCTTGTCTGTAGAAAACCCACAGGAGCAAAAGAGGAGAAAAAAAAGAAACAGAAAAGCAAGAAACTCAGAGCTTTCTTGGGGGAGGGGACAGACACTCTTCCTTTCAGATGAATTTTGTACCTGAAGCTTGCTTTCTTGGGGTCGCAGCCAGTCTCAGCAGAGGTGACCCGCAGAAATCACTTCTCTTTCTCAGCTGGGCTCCCAGTGTTCAGCTTAATTGAGCAGGTTCTGAAGGTTATCTTCCGTTTTGGACAGGAGCCTTTTTCAGAAGCTGCTTCCAGTCAGGCATCTTGCTCTGCCCCTCCCAATGGCCTGTTTTTTATATAATTAATAATTTTAATTGTGTCATCTAGAACCTTTTGTAATTCAGGCACTAATGATTTTGATGCTAGCACTACTCTGTGGAGTAAACAGTGTATAAAAATAATTTTTGGATTTTTTTTTATGCAAGTGTAATAAATCCTTTTACACCTCCAGACATAGATGAGGCTTCATCTGTACAAATATTTATGGAGGAATCCCAAAACTAGTTATTAGCATTAAAATGATTATCAATCAAATTGAAAATATCTTGGCCCTTGTTGTTGTTTGGAGTATTGACAAAATAAAAACTGTTCTATTATTTCTTCTTTATAGACAAATCTACTGAATGCTAAAAGTTGAGGTTTACCACTAATATCAGTAGATTTATCCAACTTAATTACAAATATGTTTACTTCTTTGAGGTGAAATATTATTTAAAATTCTATATTTCCAGATAAATCCTTAATACATTGTGAAATTGTATTATCTAAAAGTGGAAGTTTAAAAAATTTCGTATTCTTCTCCAAACATTGCTTTTACAATTGCACAGCAGCCCAGTAAAAATAACAATTCTGCAATTGTATGAGATTTCCTTTTCCTCACTACAATTTCTTCACCTATATAACTCCCTTCTTGTGCTTTATCTGATATTGTTGCATATTTGGTCCACATTTTTGCTTGTTTATTATTACTGAATGCAACTCGTTTGAATTATTCCACTGGATTTTTGGACAAAGGGAATGTCTGGGTTGTACATGTCTCTTAAATTTGCTAGGAACCATAACTTAATTTGTTAATGTTTCACCATAAATTATGCATATGGGACAGGATAGACTTCTTTACTACACATGAAACCAAATAATAAATAATCTTAATTATAATGATGACTACTTTTTTTTAATTTAGTTGCCAATGTCTTGGATGAAGCAGTATTCCATGCACTAGTGTCTTCTTCTAACTTTTGTTTCTTTATTTAAAAAACTTGTCGATTTTAATTGACCGCTGTGTAACAAAAATAAAAAATTCCAAATCAAAAATAATAAAAATAAATAAATAAACAACTCATACTTCTTAAAAAGAAATATAGATGTCAATTAAAAATACTTGGAAAATTTTCAGAACTAAAATTTGCAAGGTAATTGCATTCAACTGCTTCACTGTTTCAAATCTTGACATAACTATGCAATTTAAAGGGGCTTTAATTTTAATATGTACAATTATTGTGCTTTGAACTTCTTTTGAAAATCATTTAATTAATTATCTTTAAAAATTTTGGCTGCACACCTGTGATGCTCTCTTGGCACCCCAGTGTTACCGCAGCACACCAGTTGAAATTACTGATCTAGAGGCTTAATTAATTCAGGTTAGAGGTTTGTTTTGGTGTAACTACATAACAGATGTAATGCTTTTTCATCTGTAAATAGCAAATGTAATGCTATTTCATTAATTGGCCCATAGTGTCTAATTGTCTCTCTTTTTTTTAGTATGAGCAGGTATTGATGATCGTTACCTAGGCCCATCAATTCATTAGGGCTTATAAAATGTTAAAATTCTATCATTCCTTCCTTTAGGTACTTTTTCATTAAGGAGAAGCCTCCCTCTTTTTTGCTTTTTGGTGGCTTTAGCTACAGTTTGCAAAACAACCTCTTGATTTTTTTTCTCTTTATTTTTCTGTTTCTAAAATGATCAGTTGGTCTTATAATATCCTCATAAGGCGAGCAAAGAGCATTTCTGCTATCCATGGAGCTATTATTCTGTTACTTTGTTTTTCCTAAAATAATTTAGTATGACAGTTGACTATACTCCTTTCTGTTGCTCGTTATTATAATACAGATATAAAATGATGTTGGTTTTCCTGTGCTTTTTTGAGGGCAGTTTACAAAAGAAGAAAGGGTAGCTAAGATAGTTTTCAAAACTCCAGAACTTTCTCATCTGTTGTTTTCACTAATTGATTAGAAAGATGCCTAATTTACTTTCTGAGATCTGTTTCCTCTGCTCCTTCTTCCAACTTTTATCTGGATGGTCTCTTTTCTTTGCCCTATTGTGTCTGTCTTACTCAATTAGGATTCTATTGCCCATAGTTGCTCTGTGACTTTGTCCTAGGATAGATCCTTTTTGTTGTTACTTTTGAGAGCTTAGAGGACTGAGCGTCTACTCTGATATCTTCAGACTTGGCATCAGTAACCTATAAGTTTGAATTTGAAGAACTTATATTTAGTTATATTTAGTTCCATTGCTATTCTTTGTTTCTCCTGTCATATTTTCCATGGAGTATCTGTTAGAAATTTTAAGGTTCCCCATTGTCACGGACATTAAATGTCTGCTTGCCTTCCCTATGTTTCCTCCAGCATATAGGTTATTAGTGTTTTTTTATTATCTACCTGAATGCGTAATGCCATGGGAAAGATTTTGCCATGTTAGAGATGTCCATGAGTTTTTGGTTTAATGATCCTAGTTGCTAGGTCAGTTTTATGTGCTTTATCTATATGAAGCCATATTATTGGATACAAATAAAGTTAAAATTCTTATCTTTCCAGTAAATTAAACCTAATTATTATTGTGAAGTGACCCTCTTTGTCACTAATAATGCTTTTATCTTTTAGTTTACTTTATCTGATATTAAGATAACCAATATCACCTTTCTTTTCTTAAATAATTGCCTGTTATGATTTTTACATCCTTTTTCAAACTTTCTGTGTATTAACATTTTAGATGTCTCATAAACAGCATAGGGTATGATTTGTTCGTAATCCAAGCTAACAAGTCTTTTAACTGGAGCATTAAATAAATTTTCCTTCAGTGTGGTTGCTGAGATACATAGGTTTAAACGTCTATTTTGTACTTTCTAATTGTCTAACCTGTTCTTTGTTTCTTTCCTGTCTTGTATTCAAGTTCTTTCTTAATTTCTTTTTTCAAATGACAAATTGGAATTTATACTTGTTTACTATTCTGTAGCAATTACCCTAGAAATTACAACATGTATCCTTCAATTATCAAAATTTTATCTTTACCCTCCTCCCAGATTGCACTCTTTTATACCACTTGCCACCTCTTTAATTTACATATTCTAAACACCACAAATGATTTTTATTATCTTTGCTCAGCTAACGTTGGTTTGGATTTACATCATATTTATTACTTTTCATTTCTTTCTTTTTGCTTGAAGAAAAGCCTTTAGAGTTTGTTATAATTGTACCAGTGATGAATTCTAAAATTTTTTATTTATATGAAATATGTTTATTTCAGGAAATTTTCAATTCTTGAAAAATATATTCACTGGTCATAGAATTCTGGAGTAAGAATTTCAATACAAAAATCTACCCTCTTATGACTTCCATTGATACTATTGAGCTGTCAACTATTTGTCATAACTTTGAAGATAATCTGGTTTTTTGCCTTGTACTTTCAAATATGTGTATGTATTTGGGGGTGGGGATTTATTTGTGTGTTTATTGTTTGTTTTTGTTTTTGAGACAGTGTCTCACTCTCTTGCACTGGGTAGAGTGCCGTGGCATCATTGTAGCTCACAGCAACCTCAAAATCTTGAGCTTAAGCGACCCTCCTGCCTCAGCCTCCCTAGTAGCTGGTACTTCAGGTGCCTGACACAACTTCCAGCTGGCTCTTTTGTTGTTTTGTTTTGTTTTGTTTCTATTTTTAGTAGAGAGTGGTCTCATTCTTGCTCAGGCTGATGTCGAACTCCTGAGCTCAAGCAATCCATCTACCTCAGCCTCCCAGAGTGCTGGAATTACAGACATGAACCATTGCTCCCAGCCTAGTTGTGTATTTAATTCTCGGTGTTCCTTTATTTTAGTTCTAATCCTAGTAATGGCGTGTTAGCATTCTTAATTTTAGTTAAGTTTTCTTTGTTCATTTCAGTAGGTTTCAGAAAAGGATTTTGTCAGTGTACACTAATGTTATTGTTTTCACAGATCATCATTTTGTTTCTGTGAAGTCATTCTAAGCAAACCCCATTTCTTCTCCCACTTTTCAGTTTGTGGTTCTAGTCTCTATTCCTTTTTAGCACTATTAATAAAGATTAGCTCTCCCTTATCTCTGTGATACTAGCTAACCTTTTCCTTTCATGGGAAAATGGCTCAAGAGGGATTTTTATCCAAAACCAAATGCAATTCACATGAAAACATAACAGCTGTTTCCTTTGCTTACTCTCACACTTTTTTTTTCCTTATCCAAGTATATAAAAGATTAGCTATCATGCTAAACTCATAATGCTTAAAAACTAAAATCCATTATGTTGAATTTCTCACTTCCATTTATAAAGTTAAAAACTGGGATTTTCTTGCCATAATTTGCAGTTAGGTTAGCCTGAGTTAAATGCCAGCTATTTTTAGTTTTTCAGTCAACTGTGGCTTTGGGAAATGATGGATGAGTTTTGGACAGAGTGGTAGGATTGTACATTCCTTCCCACAACAGTGATGGGGGTTTGCAGTGGACATTAGGGGGTATATAATTGCATGCCTCTGAAATTTTATGTGATAACTGCTAGAAGAAATCATTGGTAATTTAAAGTATAAAATTAAATGAAACCAAGTATAGAAGTCCTATTCAAGCAATAGGCCAGGGACATGCAATGGTGGTAGTTGCTATGAAGACTGTGGCTTTGATAGAAAATTGATAGTCCAAGGAGGAAATAAATTTCCAGCAAGGAAAGAGTACAACAATCCTGAAAGATAAGCCACATTCTCACACTCACCAATTTTAAAAAGATTAACATGTCTCTTTATTTTCCAAAGCCAGTGCTAAAAGTCTACCAAGATCATAAGCAGCCAGAATACATATATGAACAGAACCGACTTCAGTTATTGTCTTCTGGAGTCCTGAAACCTTCAATAACCATTGGAGAAAAAGGTTCTATAAAACCACCTATTCAGTTTGCGGAAGATGCTGTGAAAAAAACGCAGGTATAAGATTAAATACTTAATTTATCCTTCTAATTTTAGTTCTGTATACCATTGCTAATGTGCTTTTAACTCATGAAAATAGTAGCAAAATTATTTTCTGTAATGTTGCATAATTATTGTTTGTGATTTAAGAAAAAGTTGTACAGTAGCAGAAAATCATAAAGGAAATTTTCAGCATTTTACAATATTTTCTGACCTTCTCTTGCATGTTAAAAGAAGACATAATAGTGTTTTGAATGTAGTAACTTTTTAAAACTTTTCATCACTTTTACCCTAAATGCCAATTTTTGAAGACATTGATGAAAGCCAATAAAATAGAGACTAAGCTAGCTAAAAAGACAATTTGTATAGCTCGTGAGAGTTGTGGAATGGAGAAGTTGCCTTGCAAAGCATAAATGAATGGTAGCTCAGGGGAGAAATCACTAGAGCTTGGCTTTAGATGAATATTTGTAGATAATTAAAGAGAAAAACAGAAAGGGGAGAAAATGTGAAGGGCATACCTACAGTACAGATACCAACAGAGCCAAGATTTCCTTCTGATTGAGAGGATCCCTTGATACTCATTAAACATTTAAATATAGGTCAGGTTCCAGGAGTTGAGTTAGAGTGCAGGACAAACAGACCTAAGGACAAGCTTTGCTCTCAAAGACATCAAAGTCTGGAGGTGGATAGGTGGACAAGTGAGCACTCAAGCACAGTGCAGCATGGTAAGAGCTCTCCTTTGTTGTTCAAGGTTCAAAATGATGAAGAACTGAAGAGAAGGGACTCTTATACCTACCTGACTGTCAGGAAGCCAGCCAGTGAAGAAAAAGCTGCCCTTGGGAAGTGCACTAAGCTCAGAGAATGAGTGAAGAGTTAATGAGACAGATAAGATGAGAGAGGTGGGAGCTCACCACGGGCTTAGGTGAGATCTTCCTGAGAGAATGAAATCATATGAGGAATTATATGGATTTTTGTATAGCCTCAGTTAATATGGTTTCTGTAAAGTGCAGAAGGAGCTATCTTAAGTAGAGCTAGGAAAGATTTGATTGCCCATAAATTAATTTATTTGGCATAAAGTGGGCTTCAAGAACTTGCTTTTTAAAAAGAGGAGAGAAATGTGTCTGGGCATCTGTAATGAAAGAGGGGAGCTGAAAAGAAATGTTAGGTTATGGGTTATGCTTCCTAATTGTAACTGTCACTCAGTGAGGAATTCAGTAAAGAACTAGAGATTAAAAGGCAATGTGAGGAAAGGGGGACATTTCATATAAAGAGAATGATACATATTCTAAGAAGAGGATAATTTTTCCAGTATTGATTTCTCAAAATAAGTTTAGAATAGAAATGCAACAATGAAGAGATGAAGGAAGATAGAAAGGAAGGAAATTCAGAGGCTACTGATAATTTAAGAAAGATGGTAACTTACAAATTGGAAGAAAGACAGTGACTTCCAGAGAGGAAGACCACAGTTGTTAACATTTTAGAAATAAATGCTTCCTTTATTTCCCACCCCTACGTTTGAGCATATGTAACTGCTGAATGAAATTAAATCTTCCCACTGAGTTACATAATTAGAAATAAGTGCTCAGATGAAAATGTGTGGCCCCATTATTGAAGAAATCTTTTACTTAGAAAGAAGTAAAACTTTTTTTAAAGATATAACTATGAAAATAAATGCATTTTATGTTAAAATATTAATTCTTTAGTCTCATAAAAATATAAACTTTCCCAGCCCTTGTTGAGACATTGAGGTGAGGCCATGTGTGTTTTCTCTGGCTCTGGGTATCAGGTTTGGCCTCTTCTGCCACACAGAACAGTGCCGTTACTTACCATCCCTGATCAATAAGGGGAAGAAGCACATTTTATCTTTTGGATTTAAAGATGTGTTTCCTTCAGCTCTGAATGTGCTCAGCTTCTCTCAAACTGCTGTTCAGTAGGTTATATTTAATTAAAGATGGAGAATAATGATCCTTATGAATACACAAATACAAACTTTCTGGGACATTTTCCCACAGAGCTTGTGGTAATAAGTCTCCTGCAGAAAATTGGCAGCCTTGATTAGCTTTGCTAATAGGTAATAAAATAATCATGAATATATTTACATTGTTATTCAACAAAGTAGGTTGAATAACAATGACATTGAATAACAATAACATAGTGACCAGAGTCACATTCAATGATATTGAATAACAATAACATAGTGACCAGAGTCACTATGGTGACTTTTTTGCTATAAAGCCAGTTATCCCTATGCTGTCAGAGAGATATCGATTAATTTAACACTAACCTTTGGAGTTAGTGTTCAGTTTCCTCAAACACACTGATTAAACTTCTGCACAAAGGGAAGGATGGGGTTGATACCACCCAAGATTTTCACAGAGAAACAAAGGGGTGTAACTGGCTCTGAGAGCACAGTCAATGAGACCTGAGTAGCAGAGCGAAGCTCAAGTGTGTGAGCATGTGGGGCAGGACTCAGCTTGCTGCTCCAAGCATGTTCCAGCAGCATCCACATCCCGGGGGCAGGTTAGACATGCAGAAGCTCAAGCTCCACCCCAGCACCAAAGAATCAAAATCTGCAGTATAACAAGATCCTCTGGTAATTTGCATGTGTATTTAAATTTGAGAAGACCTGGTCTACAAAACCGACGATTATTAATTAATAAAACATATGCTTCTCTAAGGCCATCACACAATGATTGCCAATACTCAAGGTAGCCACCCTGCATATTCACAAAGAAGTAAAGTTACTATGAGTTCTAATAAAGTTGTTGGAACAGGTAAAGAGGTTGAGGGGAGGGACAGCAGTCAGGACAGATACAGAGCAATTGAGCAAGGAGGGTAGTGAGCCTCCATGAACACCAGAGAGCTGGTACTATTTTCATGCAATAAACACTGAGTTAACCAAGCAGGGAGGCAATAGGAGCTGACAGTGGGATTGTGTGTGGGGGGTGGTGGGGGGAGGCGGGGAGGGGATGGGAATGGACAGGGAAAACTGAGAAGGAGTATCACTGCCTAACAATAGCTGGAAATTTTTCATAATTAGTCCTGAGGGTAATATTTTGTCACTTCTGAGTGTGTATGCAAAAAGTCATTAAAAAACAATTGATTTTGTTTAAATCCATCAGCGCTCTTCTGAGATGTACACTCCCTCTCCTCCTAAACTGCCACGGGCAAGTATTGGAAGAAGAGGTCTGTTTGGGACTCGATCTTCAGCTTACCCTACATACATTTTCCAAGACCAGGAAGAAGTTATTAAAGCCAACATCTCTGATCCCTTGCAAATCATTAAAATAATACGTGAAAATGAAAATCTTGGATTTCTTTATATGATCCCTGCAGTGCCAAGGTCTTCCATTGAATATGATACGTATAATCTGAAGTGAGTTCTCTTTTATGAAGTAATTACTTTAAAACTGAAAATTACAAGTAAGATTGCAAATATTATCCATAATTGATTATGATCTTATGACAAATATGCGATCAAATATAATTTGGGTTGTCATCCCTTGATAAATGAATCCCAATAACAAAAATTTTATTTATTTTTTCCAATTATTTTTCCATTATTGGTTTAGAAACATTGGCTACTTTATGGAGTAGTACACTATTGCACTTCTCTATGTAATGTTATGCCTTCTGTTTTTAATCAGTATTATAAACATAGTTTGGGTCGTGATTACTGAGGAAAGAAGATGGAAATCTTTAAAACATAAATGATTTCTGATTTGCTTTCTATGTCATTTCAGGTTTCCTTTATAGGCTAAAAATAGGAATTTTTTTTAAAATAAGATGAGCTTGATAACTTAGGTTATTCATGTAGATTGATTTCCAACCCACACACTTAAACTTTCTTTCTACTGTTGCTTAGCACACATTTATTATTGACATAATTTAGAGAGTCACACAATTTTGAGTCTATGAATTGCTATAAAGTTCACAAGAGATGACAGGTGGTCAATAGACTTTAAAAATGATAATGGCTTTTTGCTATTATTGAGTTGGGCTGGCAGTAGTTGTTGAGACAGTCTTTCCATGATGGTGATAATAGTTCAGCTTTGCCACCAAATTCATTGAGTTAGCTTCCCCATGGTTTGATCTCTTATTCTCCTTTATTCAACCCTGCAGTTTTGCCTGGGCAAAGTGACACTGAGGAAAACTGCTGGAGAGAAGGGGGAAAGAAACATATTTTAATCAACATTTAAAAGAATAGATTTGCTGTAAATCCAAAAGAGCTTAATAGTAGTGAGAAATAATTTGTAAGAAGATAGAGATACTTATAAAAATCCAATCATTCCACAAAATTAATTGAGCACCCTCTCTGTAGCAGGAACTGTTTTAGGTGCTAGAAGATAATATTAGTAAACCATGCAGATAGAAACTGCTGCCCTCAGGAGCTTACAGTTCAGCAGAGGAAGACAATAATAAATGTGATACATGAGTAAATTATGTGGAATGGTAAAAAGTGATAACTATTATAGAAAAAATGGAGTAGGTTACAGAGAGAAAGAAGCTGTGACTTAACTGGGGTGGTCAGGATGGGCCTCAATGAGAAGCTAGCATCTGAACAAGAAGATGAGCATACCAGGCACCAAAAGTGACCAATACATGTTCCGAGGCCAGAATAGACATAGCCTGCTCAAGGGGCAAAGAGGACACTGTTGTGACTACAGTGGAGTGAATGAGAGATATTCAATGAGGACACATCACGCAGGGCCTGTTGGCTATGGTAAGGACTTTAGCTTTTACTCTAAGGAAAACGGAGGACCATTGAAAGATTTTGAGCACAGAAGTATCCTGCTTTGAATTACATTTTTTTTCCCAATAATTATAGGTACATAATAGGGGTATATCTTTATAGTGTACATGTGATGTTTTGATAACAAGTATGCAATGTGAATTTATTAAATCTTGGTAATTGGGGTATCTTATCAACTCAGGTATTTATAATTTCTTTGTGTTAGTAATAAGAACATTCCAATTCCAATCTTTTAGTTAAGATCTACCCAAACTTATTGTTGTGCTTATCAATTATGGTAGAACCTCCATAGTTGACCACCTCCCTACATTGACCACCTCATTAAGTACAATAGGCCTAGTTCCTTATGTTAACCACCTCTGTAAGTTGACAAATTTTTTACAGTCCCTTGGATTAGTCAGCCTACAGATATTCTACGATATTGTTTATCCTAATATCTAACATATCCCCACTGTCTCCCCCTCCCCATTACCCTTCTCATACTCTGGTAATTAGCATTTTATTCTCTGTTTCCATGATTTTTAATATTTATCTCCCACATGGGTAAGAACATGTGAACTTTATCTTTCTATACTTCTACTTCTGTTATTTTATCTAACATAATGTTCTCCACTTCCATCCATGTTATTGCAAATGGCAGGATTTTGTTCTTTTTTTACCTATATAGTATTCCATTATATGTATATGCCACAATTTCTCAAATTCTGGCTATTATGAAGAGTGCTTCAATAAAGGTGGGAATATAGATGTCTTTTCAATGTACCAAAGTCCCCTCCTTTGGCTACATAGCTATCAGTGGGATTACTGGGTATTAGGTACCCAGTAATCTATTTTTAGTTTTTTAAAGAACCTCCATACTGTTCTCGATAGTGGTTTAAGAAGCTACTTTGTAACCATAGTTTATCATTTTTGCATTTTGTAGTTGAATTTTAAATTTTCCTACTTTGTTTGAACTCCAAATACTATAAATCTCATGAATGAAGATAAGTATTTGGATGCTACATAGTTGGAAGCATCTAAATTGAAGGTTAAAAGTAGGGTATACTAGTTCGACAAGATGAGGACATATTATATCAAAATCCTTCTAAAAATAATCTAGTGGAATAACTATAATGGCTTCACACAGTTTCTGATAAAATTTCTAATGTTATAAAATATAATGTCTTCACATAATTCCTAAGTATAATAAAATATATTTAATGTACAGTTCTGCAATGTCTATCTCTACTATGTTCTCTCTAACTGAAAAAAAATAGTTTCACTTATCAAGTTTTTGCTAAAGAATCAGTTTACTGATATGGTAACTGATTTAAAACTCGTATCACCATTGGACACCCAATATGTCGAGAAACAAGGTGTTGGGGCAAGGAAAGCAGCTCTTATTTGGACAGCCAGCAAACCAAAAAGATGGAAGACTAATGTCCCAAAGAACCAGATTAAGTTAGTAGAAATTTTAAGCTCCTTTTTATCTTAAGGGAAGGAGAGAGAGGGTGTTGAGTTGCAAGATGTGGTAACCAAGGACCACAGACATCTAGGTGTTGATGAATGCCTAAGGCAGTGTTTTTCAAACTTTTTTTATCTCATAGCACACTTGAACCTAAATTATGCTAATCAAAAAAGAGTCAAAAGAATATACTTAATGTGCTTTAAACTTCTTTCAAAAATAATTTAAGTAATGATCTTTAAAAATTTTCCCAGAACTCCTAAGATCCTCTCATGGCATACAAGTGTGCTGTGGTATACTGGTTGAAAATCACTGATCTAAGGAGGTTGTAAAACTTCTCTGATGTGGGTCAGTTAACTTTGGAAAACAAAGGCAGGTAGATCAGGATGTTCCCAAAAGTCTTTAACATAGCTTATTACTTGTGTGTATGTTTTTCTTATCCATTTGGGAAAGAAACAGTTGTCATCTTTCTTTTCATCCAGTTATTATCTTTCTCTTAGCCTACATGTAAAGCTAAGCAGAAGCTTTTAACCTAAAGAATATTACCACAGGGGGTAATATTCTTTATTACCTATTAGCTTCTATAAAAAGCAAAATGGAACTAGTTATGCTAAGCCTTCCTTACACTCTTTAGCTATCTGTTAGGCATTGATGATTTTTGTCAAGAGTAAGCTTCGTAATTGTATATAAAATCAGCACTCTGTACCCCATAAAGACATCAATGTGTACATGATCTATGTGTTTAAGGCTTAATTTATAAAAAAGGAGTAAGCTTACAGGATATGTCTATCTAAGTTGGAATATCAGCCCAGTACTATGATACTATCTGCTGCAGATAATCTTGCCTACTAGGGGGGCATAATGGATGACTCTGGTCAGATCTGGGACAAGTTAGAGGAAACCAGGAAAAGGATCAGGACCTAGGAAGATCATGAACAATTTAGAGGACAAAGAATAGTGCTGACCAAGAAAGAAAAATAGATTCATTTTGTTAGGACTTAGACCTTGAGCAAAAGTGATTATGATTGCCAATTGTCATGTGGTGCTAGGGAATCTGGTGCTAGAGAGCTGGGTTATATGCCTACTAAATGAGAGGACACCAAAGCAAGTCACATTTTTACATGTCCTAAAAGTTGATTTATTGGTGTTTAGTACTATCTAGATACTGCAAAAGTACTTACATGCATTAAATTATTTAATTTAAATAATAATACCATAATATAGATAGAATTATTATCTCTATTTTATAGATGAATAACAAAATGATTAAATAATTTCTCCCAGGTCATACAATAAGTAAATGATGGTCTGGCTGTAGAAGCTAAACTCTGGATTAAATCTTTAAGCTCTCCTAAACTCAATTTAGAGGTGTTTCCAAGAGCCCCATGAGACTGAGGTTACTATCAAAGAATTCTTTACTTCATCACAAATGTGGGGAAGCCAGGAAACATTTTCTATAATTTCCAAATCTAGAAAAATAATTTGTCTCTCTGATAAAGGTATTGAATTTTTCCAGTACAAATGTGAAAAAATGCAAAATAAAGCTTTCCAGAAAAGAACTTAATAAAGGTAGAACTGAGATCTAAACTATAGAAATCATTTAAAGTTGTGCTCTTCATAGCAAAAAAACAAACAAAAAAAGAAACGTCATACTATTACTAAAGCACCTTTAGAAATTTATACTCAGATAATAGAATAAGTTGTGTTTATTTGCAAAATTCCCTTATTAACTGACATTATATACATCATTATAAAGCATGTTGACAGATGTTTTGCTTTAACTAGTCCCAGACATGGAATGCACAGATCAATGTTTGCCATAAATACAGTACATATATGAAGAAAAGATGCTCGACAACTTTTTAGTTTTAATTATCACTAGAAACCAGTGCTATAGAAGAGTTTTTCCCATTTGGTTGTGAGCAGGGATTTAGACTGGAAAAAGCATTTGGGAATCAGTAGTGTCTGAGCACTTAGCTGTGTATGCAGAAAAAATGGCCTTGCTCTGTTCCAAGAGAACATTTATTTATAACAGTATGCCTGTTTTTTCCTTTTTGTTTATTTGTTTCTTTGCTTGTTTTTCAGATTAATATGAGGGTACAAATGTTTAGTTTACCTTGCTTTCATTTTAAAAGTTGTAGTTGAGCCCTTCACCCAGGGGGTGCGTTGAATATGCTCATATTGTACACATTAGGTGAGAACCCACCAATCACCCATTCCTCCCTTTTCCCCTTTCCTTTCTCCTCCCCATCACTAGAATATATTTGTGTTTTCCTTTCATATAGGTGTGTAGTTGTTTGCATATTTGTTTCATATTAGTATTGAGTACACTGGATACTTGTTTTTTCATTCCTATGATACTTTACTAAGAAGAATGTGTTTCAACTCCATCCAGGTAAACACAAAAGATGTAAAGATGGAGATCTTATGTATGCCTCCCATTTTTTATGTCATTCACAGAGAGAAAACTGTGAATCTCATAAAATCAGGGCTACTGACTGTGTACTTTTACTCTGTCACACAGTGAAATAGCAAGTGGAAGATTTTGTTTCAATCATAAAAAGTACAGGAAATGAGGAGTAATATTTAAACAATTTTGCGAAACTAATAATTCGTGGGTCACTACAAAAGATTTGAGACAAATTGTGTTATGGATGGTCCACTGTTTTACTTCCAAGAAGCTCAGGGGACAGAGTCTTTTCTGATTCATCCAGGCAAGTTCGAACTTGATCAGGTTATCGCTATTGCTGGGAGAGCTTCATTTGTTCCATCACATAGATTCTATGTTTTTTAATTTTCATATATCTCAATTTTCATAATAACCCATACTACTAAAGACTATTTTTATGATATTAGTGGGTTTACTCAAGAGATATGTTTAGAGCTTGAATAGACAACCTATCACTTCAGTGCCAAAATATTTTCAAGGTAAGAATGTAATATTAGGATTTTAAACTGACTGAGCTCTAGTGTAAATGTCATATGCCCCTTACTCAGGGTAGAGTTGGCTCTTTCCAACATTTAATGATTTTACTAACTGAAGGAAAATAACATATTAGTGGGCATATTTATCTAAAAATCATATTTAAATGCAAAAATTTGAGGAAATACTTTTTAATCCAAATTCAATCAAAGAGTTCTGAGAATTTGTTTACTACCATCTCCTTAATTGAAACACTCAGCCTTTAAGCTCTACAACATAATGAATGTACTGAAATAATAATCAGAAAAATGTAATTGCTAATTTTTTAGGGATACCTAAACTTAACTTTGCATCTGATTCAGTGCTAAAAGCAGACTTGAATGACATGCTCAAGAAATTCTAGGCCTTTAAATTTTCCAGAGATCCAAAACTATGTGACAGAAGTTGCAGTTACATTCTGCCATTTCCAAAGACCTAAAGTTTTATTTAAGATCATTTAATTTAAAAAAAATTACAACTGGGAAATGGAATCAGCTGTGTGTGAACTCGCATCTGAGGCTCTCACACTGCCCATCATTTGGCTGGCTAAACAGAACTTTGTTAATTTTAAAATTTTATGACTTGTATTTATTATTTTAGAATTTGTGGTGAGAATTTTACAAAGTGAATGTCAAATGCCCACTAAGTGATTCTAGATGCCAAATGTTCTTTTTTTTTTTTTTTTTGTGTAAAACATTTAATGTATTGCTCTTTTTGAGGAATTAGATCATCACCATTGTATTACAACAGAGCCATTAATCTTGTAGCTTCATCAACATTAACTGGTTCACTTTCATGATGCCGCTGAGGAATCAATTCTTTCTGCACAGGTTCAAGAGAAAGGCCTTTTGAGAAGTGTGCAAGTTCCTTTTGTATATTTACAAAAGCTTTATTCACTCTGTTAATTTTGTCATCATTTGTAATATTTATCTTCTTAAGATTAGTGGTAACTGGTTTTGCTTTGTTTTTAGCCTTAAAGTTTTTTTGGCTGGCTATGTGAAATACATTCCTAGATTTCTGCCCTCTTAATTTGTTCTTGGCCATTGTCAGACATTTGATACCTGCATGCCACTTCCTAGAGTCCCGGTGATGTCATCTGCCGATGCCGAATGTTCTATAGCAGGGTTATAAAGTAAGCTTCCATCAGAGCAGATGACTACTGTTGTGCCCAAGTTGTTTATGGTGGTGAAATTTATTTTAAAAAAATGCAATCATTCAGAAATATTTTTTATTTTTTCACCACAGGTGAAATTTTATTTTCCTAATGTTCCTATGACTTCCTTCTTAAACTTTTTGAATTCAGAAAATATTTTTGTGGGTAAGACTGTGTAGGCCCTCTGCCAGAGAGTAGCTCTGTAGTGGTAACAAAGCACAGCTCCTGCCACCTCCCTGTCAAGTTATCCCACTTAGTTTGGTTGTAACTATGGACATTGCCCATAGATTTTTTTTTTTTTGAGACAGAGCCTTAAGCTGTCACCCTGGATAGAGTGCTGTCGCATCATAGCTCACAGCAACCTCCAATTCCTGGGCTCAAGCGAGTCTCCTGCCTCCGTCTCCTTAGTAGCTGGGACTACAGGTGTCCACCACAACGCCCGGCCATTTTTTGGTTGCAGCCGTCATTGTTTGGCAGGCCAGGCTGGATTCGAACCCGCCAGCTCAGGTGTACGTGACTGGCACCTTAGCCCGTTGAGCCACAGGCGCCGAACCTGCCCATAGATTTTTAAGGCAAACTCAGTTTATCTGTAAAATTCTTTCTCTTACATATGTGAGAAACATAAAGAAATTCTTTCTTAGTTTTATTTTTTGATTTTGTTTACTCTTGTGTTTTTTACGTTTTCCTATTGACACAGATGATATATGTGCTATATGTGTAGGCCATTTTTATTAGTTAATATTAGGTATCCCTAAAAAATTAGCAATTATATGTTTTTGATTATTATTTCTACCCCTTCTTTCCTCTTCTCATGGCAATTTATTCAACTGGACAAAATCTGACTCAACTGGATTTTATAATGAATTGTTTTTAAAAATTAAAAAATAATTTTTCAAAACATAATTTTGATTGATTTTTTTTTTTTATTGAGACAGAGTCTCACTATGTTGCCCTTGGTAGAGGTGGTATCACAGCTCACAGCAACCTCAAACTCTTGGATTTAAGCAATTCTCTTGCCTCAGCCTCCCAAGTAGCTGGGACTACAAGTGCCCACCACAATGCCCAGCTATTTATTTGTTCATTGTTGTAGTTATCATTCTTCTTTAGCAGGCCTAGCCTGGGTTCGAACCCGCCAGCCACAGCATATGTGGCCAGTGCCCTAACCACAAAGCTACAGGTGCTGAGCCCAAAACATAATTTTTAAATATATTTTAATAAAATTGTTTTGGTAAAGAGCATGGTAGGCCTTTGTAATTTTTTGAAATGTTTTGATTATACATGAGAGTAAATAATGTTTATATTTTTAATTTTTTTAATTGTACTTCTTAAATTAATGAAATCTACATCTCAGTGAATCCTATTTTTCCTACCACATTTTTGACTTGAATTTTTAAAAACATTTTAATATATATTATCTAAATTTTTAAAATTCATTTTCTGATATCATCAAAGTCTTTATTTCCCTTAAAAGCTTTTGATTATGTGGATTTAATATTTATCTTTTCATTCATAATGGACAATTTTCTATAAAAGCTGGAAAACTATTAGATCTATAGGGCAAAATAGTCAAAAAAGATTAGAAATTAAGCAACATGATTAAAATTATTTCAAACTTAAATTTGTGAACTACAATAACATTCCTATTCTTCTGCTTGAATATCTTATTTGTATGGAACTGTCATGAAATGAATCAGTGGTACTAAGCAAGCTGTATCAACACCCTACCAGAAGAGAGCCATTCCACACAGAGAAGGGTTTGAACTTTTTAAAGCATGTACAAGAACAAAATATGAAACAAAGTTCTGTTTTTAGATTAGATCAAGAAGCCTAAGAAGCTAAGAAAACAAAAACATGTAATATCTAACATCAGAATGAATCACTATAGCAAAATTTTGCCAGTTTGTGTGAACAGTTTTCATTCTACTCGGAACCAAACAAGCAAAGAAAATCTGTAATTCCATTAGTAGATCAATAGATTACATAGATTATCCTAATCCAAGACATTAAGTTTTACTGGAAAAAAAATTTTATTGTATATTGATGAATCTATAGACATTTCTAACTGCTAGAAAACAGCACTATTGAGAATTCTGAAATGACATGTTGGAACTTTGTTTAGAGGAGTATAAAAATAACCTATCAATCTACTGAAGTTGAAATATTCAAGGCAAATGAAATATCATAGAAATACTTTTTAAAAATGTTTACGTCTAGAGTTTATTCTAATAACCATGAGATTCAAATAATACATTATTTTAAATATTCACAGAGGAACTTCTATATGTAAATGTTTCTCTGCAGTTATAAATTAAAAATTCATAATATTGTTTTATTTAACTGCTTTTTTAAAATAATTTTATTAAATCATATAATTGTGTACATTGGTGCAATCATAGGGCAGAATATGCTTCATATACAATCAGAAATATTCGTACTGTTAGAGATACCCTTCATGGCATTTTCTTGATCACTATATAAAGACATTGATACTGTACATTTAATAAGTTTCACCAGTACCCTGCTAAGATGCACCGTAGGTGTGATCCCACTAATTGCCCTCCCTCCACCCATCCTCCCCGCTCCCCTACCCTCCCTTTCCCTTTTCCCTGTATTCTTGTGCTATAATTGGGTTTTAGCCTTCATTTGAAAGCTATAAATATTAGGGCTGAGTACATTGGATACTTTTCCTTCCATTCTTGAGATACTACATAAGAAGAATATGTTCCAGCTCCATCCATGTAAACACAAAAGAGGTAAA
>CAUYON010135101.1:0-29690 GCA_963573935.1 Arctocebus calabarensis | reverse complement strand
TCGGGAGGCTGAGGCAAGAGAATCGCTTAAGCCCAAGAGCTGGAGGTTGCTGTGAGCAGTGTGACGCCACGGCACTCTACCCAGGGCGATAAAGTGAGACTCTGTCTCTACAAAAAAAAAAAAAAAAAGAAAGAAAAAGAGCTGGGGGGAGTAGGTACTGCAGACTCATTTTGTACATAGTAGGAGTAGAGACTGGAGGAAAGAGAGGCATACGGGTTTTGGAGCAGGCATGTCCAGAGAAGGGGACTCTCTGGATTCCATCCCTTTGGGAGCCCTGGCATGGGTGAGAGGCTGAAAGTGTGACCGGCGGACTTGAGGTCACACTGGGTTTGGGGAAGACCTAGGGAGTTGCCATCCCATCCTTTCCCTGATCTCTGGGAAACCGTTGGCCTACCCTGTACCTTCCTACAGCCCACCTAGAAATGAGGATGCCACCCTAACTCCTGCATCCCCACACCCTCCTCTCTGCTCTCCCCTAGGCGTCTAGCCACCAGCTTCCTCTCCTGTGCTTCTAGGGTCTTCTCCTCAAGCTTACTAACTCCACTTTACACAGTATCTCACACCCTCTTAGTTTCCTCTACTTTCCCTTTTTTCCCATCTCATCTCCTTCAAGTCTCCTCCCATCCTCCCCTCTTCTCAGGATGACAGGTTCGCAGTTGGAAGAGATCCTGTCTGCGCAGTGTGGGTTAATCCCCACTCAGATTCAGAGCCTGATTTCTGCCCTCATTGCTGAGTGGCTGTGGGCAAGTTAGAGACGCTCCTTAAGCCTTGGTTTCTTCAGCTGCGAAAGGGGATAATTGTATATAGTATTTCCAAAATTGTTGTGAGTCTCTAATGAGTATGTTTCATGCATAATAAATGTTTGATACATAGTAGGAATTATCACTCTACTATCATCTTCATTATCCCTGTGCTTTTCAAGTTGTCTCATGGATACTTGTGAGAAGTTTTTCCAGGGACGGACACCTTTGGAGTCAGGAGGTTGGGCAAGGGAAGTAATAGTTGAGGCCTGGCCTCCCAATTTGGAATTCCATGGATTAAGAACTAAAATTGTCTACTGCTTTAAAAGTTTGGCAAGTTCTCCACTCATATTTTATAGATGAGAAGACGGAGACTCACAGAGGGAAGGCTTATTGCCCACAGAACCAGAGCCAGGTCTAGAGCTACAACCCAAGTCCTCTGCCTTCTCTAAGAAAGCTCTTTCCCTACTGCTCAGTTCCCCCGTCTTCCCACATCTTTGGCTGCAGCTCAGCCCTGGCCTTCACCCCTGTGTTTACTATCAAAGGTATTGCCCTGTCCTGACATGGATAAGGATGTCCTGGGTTAGGGGTAGTAGTGAGTGGTAGTGGACATGGTTTCTGGGAGGGCTGCCTCAGGGATAGGGCACATTCCTCAGGCACTTGGAGTGGACTTGTCCCTCTCTCTAGGCATCCTCCAAATCCCAGATCATGTCTCTGTGGGGTCTGGTCTCCAAGATGCCCCCAGAAAAACTGCAGCGGCTCTATGTTGACTTTCCTCAACACCTGCGGCATCTCCTAGGTGACTGGCTGGAGAACCAGCCCTGGTGAGTCCTGGTGACCCCATGCAGTTCCCCTAAGTCTTCCTCTACCCATCTTCCTTCTCTTTAGAGGTTCTCCTCCTTATCCATGGGTTTGGGATTTAGGACCTGTTACTCTGCATGTGTGCCCCATCCAGACCAGACTATACTTGTTGACACATGGAGACCACACCCCTTAGGAGACTGAGCCAAAGAGGTGGGGCATTAGGGCTGGGCAAGGGCACTGGTCATAGCAGTGGAAGATAGGCATAAGGGCCATTGGTGAGGGCTCCCTAGAGGGAGAATTAGGAGGGGAAAGGAACTGCTGAGCTTTTGGCTGTTGAGTGGAGGGTCAGGAGAGCAGAGGGAACCCTGGCCTTGAAGTAGCTTCATCCTCATCTTCCCACAGGGAGTTCCTGGTCGGCTCAGACGCTTTCTGCTGCAACATTGCTAGCGCCCTACTCTCAGCCACTGTCCAGCGCCTTCAGGCCTCGGCGGGAGAGCAGGGGGAGGGGAGCACCATCTTGCAACACATCAGCACCCTGGAGGTGGAGCAGGAGGGGAGGGGACTAGGCTGGGTGGGGCTGAGGCGGAGCCAGGGTGAGCATCGGATGCTGGAAGAAATTTGGTTGGATGTTGGAAGCAAACTGGTGTTGCTGTGGTTAGCTGTTAAGCTAGCACGCAAATTAGATTTAAAAGGATGCAAATGTAGAAAAACTTCTAGGGTTCACATTTGTGCTGCCTTACAGTGTGTGTGAATGAGGAGGACCTGGGGGTTGGACAGGGAAGGGGACAAGGGTAAGAGCCATGTTAACTACCTACCACCCTCATTTCTACAGGGCATATATCAGAGGGACCCCCTGAAGCTGGTGGCCACTTTCAGACAAATAATTCAAGGAGAGAAAAAAGCTGTTATGGAACAGGTATTGTGATAGCCAATTTCCCACTCAACTCAACTCCCTGCAACTGTAGTCTGAGCCACAAGAAACTAGAAAGAATTTGAATCTCAGGAGGGGCTCAGTGTTCTAGGCCTGTGGGCAATCAGGTCCCTGGAATCAGGGTGAAGCCCGAGTTCAGGGAGACTTCCAGTGAAGAGCTCGAGGTAATGAGGCCCGAGGAGGATAGAGTTGGGGGTAAAGGAGCTGCTTCTGCCAGAAAAAGGTCTTATCTTCCATGGGATTCCAAAAGGTCAGGAAGAACTGCCAGCAGAGAGAGAGGAGCTAGGGAATGATCCTTTCCTGCAGAGCAGAGTGTGGAGGCCAGATAGAGAGAGGTAAGCAGAGAAATGTCTTACCTCTTGGCACCTGTCTCTCCTGTGCAGTTCCGCCACCTGCCAATGTCCTTCCACTGGAAACAGGAAGAACTCAAGTTTAAAACAGTCCTGCAGAGGCTGCAGCACCGCTTGAGGGAGACCCGCCTTCTCCGAGAAGCCCTGCAGGGGGGTGAGGCTGGCCAAGGTGGGGGCTGGAGCCTGGGGAGTGTCTGGGAGTGGTCCCTTCCTGGACCTCAGCCCTGACTGAGCCTCCCATCTGTCTGCATCTCTGATTTCTGCCTCCACCCTCAGTGCACAGCCTGATAGAAACTCCTGCCAGTGGGACAGGGCCAAGCGAGGTGAGTAATGGACGGAGAGGTGGAAACTGAGTTCTCAGTGCAAGTGGAGGATTGGAGGTTAGACCTCAGAGAGATGGACGGAGGTGGGGTAGAGGAGGGTCAGAGGGGTGAAAAAGAGAGCTCTCTCCCAGAGCGCTCTCCTGGGGAGAAGGTGGTGTGTAGTTCCGGCTTAGGCACCGCCCTGCTCCTAGGCCTTGGCCAGGCTGTTGCAAGAGACCGTAGGGGAGCTGGAGGCAGCAGAAGCCCTGGTGCTGAAGAGGATCCAGATTTGGAAGCGTCAGCAACAGCTGTCAGGGAATGGCGCACCTTTTGAGGAGAGTCTGGCCCCGCTACAGGAGAGGTTAGTGGAGGATGACAGGGAAGTGGGCAGGCTGGGAGTAGGTACCTGCTGTCCCTGCTGGAGGCCCTGCAGGAGAGAGAGAGAGAAGCCAGGCAGGGGGCTGTGGAGTGGGCCAAGAAGCAGAGGATGCAGTTCCAGCAGGCTGTGATGCTGCTGCCAGGTGCGCCCTGTACAGGTGTGTCCAGTGGAGAGAGCACAAGGGAGGGCTTATTCCACCCATGCTTCTCTTTTCATGCCTTTCCCCATTTGGTCTACTGAGTGGGACCTCTTGCAGCGGTTCTCAACCTGTGGGTCGCAGTCCACAGGAACTGTATTAGAGGGCTGCAGCATTAGAAAGGTTGAGAACCACTGCTTTACAGTTTGGGCAAAAGCACTGAATGTGCTGGCAGCTGTCCTGGGGGATGGGCAGCCAGCTTTCCACAGGAGGTCTAGGCAGAGAATGAACCCCTTGCCCAGGTTCTAGGCAGGTCCCAGCACCCCAGGCAGTTCCAGTGCCTTGTGGTCACACCTAGGGCCCTCTCTGCCTCTCTACACTATCCTGCTTCCTCCCTGGATTCAGGGAAAGGGGTCTGGGCTGGAGCAGGAAGTCTGAATCCTGTGCCTCCTGACCACTGTCCTGGCCCCAGGTGTGAAAGCCTGGTGGACATTTATTCCCAGCTACAACAGGAGGTAGGGTCTGCTGGTGGGGAGCTTGAGCCCAACACCCAGGCGTCTCTGATTAACCGGCTGGATGAAGTTCTGCAAACGCTCGTCACCAGGTATGCCCCGCAAGCTCCCAGCCTGGCTGAGAGTGGAGCCCCTTGAAGGAAGGGGGAGAATTGTGGGGAAGGCATCGGGAGGGACCCAGACCCTGGCTCCCCTTGTGTCCTCCTCTCTTTTCCCAGCTCTTTCCTGGTGGAGAAGCAGCCCCCACAGGTTCTAAAGACTCAGACCAAGTTCCAAGCAGGGGTACGATTCCTGCTAGGCCTGCGGTTTCTGGGGACCCCAGCCAAGCCTCCGCTGGTCCGGGCCGACATGGTGACTGAGAAGCAGGCGAGGGAGCTGAGCATACCACAGGGGCCCGGGGCTGGACCGTAAGCTTGGGCTGGACAAGACTGTGAGGGTGACGGAGACTGAGAAGCCTGGGTGGCTGGCACTACAAAGAGTGGGGTGACAGGGAGGGAGGGAGTGGAGACCCTGAATGGTCAAGGCACTGAAAAGGGAGGTGCCCACTCAGGGCTCGAATGGGGTGGGGGCATGATGGTTTGGCCAAAATGAGAACGCCTTCCTTGAGAACCCAAGTAGGATCATGGAGGTTTCGGGCCAGTGACAGTGGGTAGTGTATGCCATCCCCATGGACTCCAGCGCCTGACTACACCTGGCCCAGCTGGGACGAGCTCATTGACACCCTGACCTCCCTGGCAGAGAAAGCACTGGTGAGATCATGAACAACACGGTGCCCTTGGAGAACAGCATTCCGGGGAACTGCTGCTCTGCCTTGTTCAAGAACCTGGTGAGGGGCTTTAGGGGGCCGTGGTCAGGGAAAGGGGAGCAGGATTATAGGACTCTCCTTGCAGAGGGTGTTAGGGGACCCAGGGGAAGCAGCCTCCGCCTGCACACCCTCACTCCTATTCTCCTTCCGTCCATACTGCAGCTTCTGAAGAAAATCAAGCGGTGTGAGCGGAAAGGCACTGAATCAGTCACCGAGGAGAAGTGTGCTGTGCTCTTCTCCACCAGCTTCACACTCGGCCCCAACAAAGTCCCCATCCAGCTCCAGGTGAACCACGCCCCACCTCCACTCTCATCTGGGGCCCCACGTCCTCCTCCATGCCACACACAGGGGCCCTGTGCCTGCTGATTCTCCTATCTGTGAGATTCATGTGACCGGGCCAAGGTGAAGAGAAGGGGCAAGAACACAGAACTCCTATGAGGAATGGGGGCTAAGCAGCCGACACCCACTGCCAGTGTTACAGAGCAGGGCGTTGTGCGAAGCTCAAGGGCGTGTGCAACACATGGGCGTGTATGTGTGGTTTCCACAATGACGCTGTAAGGAAGGTGCTGTTACTTAGAGGCATCTCGCAGATAAGCACATTGAGACAGAGAGAAGTTAAGTACTTTGCCCAGCTCAGATACTACTAAATGCTGCAGGGGCCCTTGGGGCCTGGAAGTCTGGCTCTATGGTAACTTGTAAATCACTTGTCTACAATGGGACCCTGATTGAGCTCCAGAAGGCATTTAACCCTTTCCAATCCAAGTTTTCTGCCATTCACATACTCCCCAGTTCTTAAATTTTGGGGGGTGAGAAAGAGGATGGTGGATTATTTGTAGTTATCATATAGTTTTATTTTTAATTTCTTTCTTTTTTTGGAAACAGTCTACCTCTGTTGCCCCAGGCCTCTTAGAGTGCCATGGTGTCACATAGCTCACAGCAACCTTAACCCCCTGTACTGAGGCCATCCTCTTGCCTCAGCCTTCTGGGACTACAGGGGCCCACCACAACCCATAGCTAATTTTTCTATTTTTTTAGCAGAGATGGGGTCATCTTTCTGCTCAGGCTAGTCTTGCACTCCTGAGTTCAAGTGATCCACCCACCTCACCCTTCCAGAGTGATAGGATTACAGGCCTGAGCTACTGTGCCTGGCCTATCATATAGTTGGGCAGGGAGGCAGAGACAGAGTCTCAATTTCTTGCCCCCAGTAGAGTGCGGTGGCGTCATAGCTCACAGCAACCTCAAACTCTTGGGTTCAAGTGGTTCTCTTGTTTCAGCCTCCCAGCTATTTTTTAGAGACCAGGTCTGGTGATTGCTTAGGCTGGTCTCAAACTCATGAGCTCAAGCGATCCACCTGCCTCGGCCTTCCAGAGTGCTGGCATTACAGGCATGAGCTACCCCGCCTGGCCCTTATCATGCAATTTTAAAGGAGAAAACCATAAATATGAACCCACCTGATGGTTTTATTATCTATTTTAGGTTACATAAAATAAAGTGTTTTTATTTTTGTTTATAAACAAACAAAAAATTACTATGTTGGGCTAAAGGGTTACTAATATCCCGCCAGCTTTTTAACTGTGTTGTGTGAGTACAGTTACTTGCCTGCAGGAAGCACCACCCGAACTCCCAAGAAACCTCTTGCTCCACTAAGAAGAAACCCTGTCCTCCCCTTCTTAGGCCCTGTCTCTGCCCCTAGTGGTCATTGTCCATGGCAACCAAGACAACAATGCCAAAGCCACCATCCTGTGGGACAATGCCTTCTCTGAGATGGTGAGGAAAGACCTGGTTTGGTGCGGACAGGGCAGGGTGGGTTATAACATGAGGGTGGGGTAGGCTGGTTGGTGGGACGGCAGGCATGTTCCAATAGGTGTAACCTTGACTCCTTCTCATGGGCCTGTTTTGTATTTCTGACCTCTTTTCATCCAGTCTTATCAACTTTCATGCCATAGCACCATAAACTATCATTGAAAAAGCATCATATAAAGAAAAGAAAAAAGAAAAAGCACCATATTTGTGAGGGAGCTCAGGGTGACAGTGCTGGGAGAGGTAGGCTTCAGGAAGGTGGGAAGGATGAAAGCCCACCTGAGGAATGACGAGGATGATAGCCTGAGGTGTTCTCTCCTTCTCCCTCTCCCCAGGACCGTGTCCCCTTTGTGGTGGCTGAGCGGGTGCCCTGGGAGAAGATGTGTGAAACTCTAAACCTCAAGTTCATGGCTGAGGTGGGGACCAACCGGGGACTGCTCCCAGAACACTTCCTTTTCCTGGCCCAGAAGATCTTCAATGACAACAGCCTGAGCATGGAGGCCTTCCAGCACCGTTCTGTGTCCTGGTCACAATTCAACAAGGTCATTTCCCTGCCCTTCAGACTTTAGGCATTCAGGGCCTCCCCAACCTCCACCCAGGGCTTGACTGCTGAGATCTGCATAGTGCCTCATCCTATCATCAGGAAGGGCTCTGTGATGGCCTAGGCAGGAAAACCCCTCAGCCCTGGGGTTGAGGATGCATTCTGCGGCATCCCTCAGGTTTTGGTCTGGGGGCCCTCTGTCCTTCCTCTTTACAAGTGGCTTGCATGACTCATCTTGCAAGTGGTTGCATGACTTTATGTAAACAGAGCTCTGATTCAAAATGAACTTGATCCATTGGAAAAATAGCTCCTCTCGCAAAAACCAGATGAAATTCCACGGGACATGTGCAGTAGTGCCAGTTACCGGGTGTTGACAGCTTACTATATGCTAGGCACTGTGCGTAACACTTGAGTGTTATCTCACTTGATTCTCCCAACATGTCCTTGAGGTACCATATTATCCCCATTTTATAGATGAGGAGCCAGATGCTCAGAGGGGTTAGGTAGTTTGTCCAAGTTCTCATAGAAGGTGAGTAGCATGGCTAGGATGGATCTCTATTTGTTTTTTTCATTTGTTTGTTTTTTCCACAACAGGGTCTCACTTTGCTGCCCAGGCTGGAGTGCAATAGCCTCATCATAGCTCACTGCAACCTCAAACTCCTGGCCTCAAGTGATCCTCTTGCCTCAGCCTCTGAGTGCTAGGCGTGGGCCACTGTACCCAGTTGGACCCTTATATTTCTCACGCTTGCTCTTAACTGCTGTATTTTACTGCCTTCAGAATGAGGCCTTCAAGATCAGGTCACTTACAAGAATAGAGGAGAAAAGAGACCTAGACATCTACTTGTTAACAACTAGCTGGGTAAACATAGCCATGCACACTATCCTTATTTTTATATATATATATATATGAATATATATATTTTTTACATATAAAATATAAAAATATAAATATATATATGAATAAATATGTATATAAAACATACATATAAAAATATATATGTATATATATATTTTTTTTGGTAGAGACAGAGTTTCATTTTATTGCCCTCGGTAGAGTGCAGTGGCATCACAGCTCACAGCAACCTCCAACTCCTGAGCTTAGGTGATTCTCTTGCCAGCTATTTTTTGTTGTTGTTGTAGTTCGGCCGGGGCTGGGTTTGAACCCACCACCCTTGGTGTATGTGGCTGGCGCCCTACTCACTGAGCCACAGGTGCCGCCTGATTTATTTATTTTTATTGTTGCAGTTATTTAGCTAGCCCACCTCAAATTCAAACCCGCCACCTTTGGTATATGTGGCTGGCACCATAACCAGTGTGCTATGGGTGCCCAGCCCAATCACGTTATCTTTAAGAAAAAAAAGAAAATGAAGAGGCTGGAGGGTGGTGATATGTGTACATAATCCCAGCTACTCAGGATGTTGAGGTAGGAGGATCACTTGAGTCCAGGACCTCGAGTCCAGCTTGGGCACCATAGTGAGACCCCATTTCTCAAAAATGTTATTTATTTATTCTTTTTATTTATTTATTTATTTTTTATTATTTTATTTTGAGACACAGTCTCACCATGTCACCCTCGATAGAGTCCTATAGCATTACAGCTCACAGCAACCTCAAACTCTTGGGCTTAAGCCATTCTCTTGCCTCAGCCTCCCAAGTATCTGCAGATGCCCGCCACAATGCTTGGCTATTGTTTGTTGAGGTTGTCATCATTGTTGTTTAGCTGGCCCGGGCTGGGTTCCAACCCACCAGCCTCTGTAAGTGTGGCGCCGTAACCACTGTACTACAGGCACCGAGACTCAAAATTGTTTTTTAATAAAAATAAAATTTTAAAAAGGGAAAAAAGAACATTCTATGTGATCAGAGGATGTGTTAGCAAAGGGGGCAGGACAGTCATACCCAGCAAGTGACCTTCCTTTGGACTTCAGCCTAGCAGAGTAGTTATGAGGGGCTCAGTGCCAGACTGCCTGGATTTAATTCCCAGCTCTACCTCTTACTAGCTGTGTAGACTTGGACAAGGCACTTGACCTCTCTGGGCTTCCATTTCTTCATCTGTAAAACAGGATTATTAGGCTGGGTGCAGTGGCTCATGCCTGTAATCCTAGCACTTTGGAGGCCGAGGCAGGTGGATTGCCTGAGCTCCAGGGTTCGAGACCAGCCTGAGCAAGATCGAGACCCTGTCTCTAAAAATAGCCAGGCGTGGTGGCAGATGCCTGTAGACCCAGCTACTTGGGAGGCTGAGGCAAGAGAATCACTTGAACCCAAGAGTTTGAGTTGAGAATCACTGTGAGCTATGATGCTATGGCACTTTACCAAAGGAGACTAAGTGCGACTCTGTCTCCAAAGAAACAAACAAATAAAAAAATGAGATTGTTATAGTACTTAACTCCATAGCCTTGTGAAGATGTAATCAATTAATATATAGAAATGGTAGGACTAGTGCCTGGAACACGGTAAGCACCAGTGTTGGCTATCATTAGGGTGGGGTCTCAGATCCAGTTTGCTTCCTCAGCTCTGGGTTTCTGTTGTGTGGGCACTCAAAGACTAGAGCTCACCCCCATCAGACTCCAGCTCTGCTTGCTCCTCATGCCAGCTCCCTGTCCCCTCAGGAGATCCTGCTGGGCCGTGGCTTTACCTTTTGGCAGTGGTTCGATGGTGTATTAGACCTCACCAAACGCTGTCTCCGGAGCTATTGGTCAGACCGGTGAGTCCCCGCCCCAGGTGACCAGAGCAGCTATGTCTCCAGCTCCCTCTCTATGCCCAGCGACTATACCCCTCTCCTCTCCTTCATCCTGGCTAGGCTGATCATCGGCTTCATCAGCAAACAGTATGTCACTAACCTTCTTCTCAATGAGCCCGATGGAACCTTTCTCCTCCGCTTCAGTGACTCAGAGATTGGGGGCATCACCATTGCCCATGTCATCCGGGGTCAGGATGGTGAGGTCACCCCAGCCAGTCCTCTGCTTCTGTGCCTGTGCCCTCTGGGTGTTCTTCTGGGAAGGGAATATCCTGGCTTTCCTTGCTGCCAACCCGGATCTTTAGGAAGGTTTTCCTAAGGTCCAACTCTCTCTTACCTCTGGTGGTGTAAACTTCCACCTTCTCTCTGCGAGTTCTGTGGGGAGGGATCCTACTGGTCCCCCCCACTCAGGATTCCCACCCTATGTCCCCTGTCCCTCTGTGATGCATTGAGAATGGTGGGGGCTGTGTGTTGACTGGGGACAGGTGAGAACATCAGACGGGGGGACTCAGAGACTCCTTCCTATTGTAGGCTCCCCACAGATAGAGAACATCCAGCCGTTTTCTGCCAAAGACCTGTCCATTCGCTCCCTAGGGGACCGAATCAGGGATCTTGCTCAGCTCAAAAATCTCTACCCCAAGAAACCCAAGGATGAAGCTTTCCGGAGCCACTATAAGCGTGAGCTGGAGCTGGCAGCTCTGATTCCTTCCTGACACCCACCTCCTCCCTGCTCCCAAATGACTCCTCTCCCCACCCATTGTGTGTCAGTCCCTCCCGACCTCTCTCCTACCTTTTGTCCACACACTTCTGCTGCCTGTCAGCTATGCCTGCCTTTTCTGCCTCCTTTCTTTCCTAACCCCAGAGCACTCCATGGTTCTTTTTCCTTCCCACAACAGCTGAACAGATGGGTAAGGATGGCAGGGGTTATGTCCCAGCTACCATCAAGATGACTGTGGAAAGGTGAGTGGTGGTGTGGATGGTGGGTGGGGTCCAGGGCTGGTACCTACCTGCAGGAAGGAGTGGTGGCAGCAACCTGTGGCCAGTCACGTATGCCTCCTTCTCTCCTCCAGGGATCAGCCACTTCCTGCCCCAGAACCCCAGATACCTACTATGGTGCCCTCTTATGACCTTGGAATGGCCCCTGAGTCCTCCATGAGCATGCAGCTTGTCCCAGATATGGTGTAAGGAGCTAGAGAGATGGGAACAGGAGCAGCCTGTGCTGATGGCTTTCAGCATGGGAGAGCTGGCATGGGAGGCTGAGCTGGGAATTTTTGTTCCCATGAGAGAGATTCCCCTTCCCAAGGCAGGGTGTGGGGGTATCCAGGGGGAGGGCTGGCATTAGCGGATCTGTTTTATTTCTCCAGGCCCCAGGTGTACCCACCACACTCGCACTCCATCCCCTCGTATCAAGGCCTCTCTCAAGAAGAATCAGTCAGTGTGCTGCCAGCCTTCCAGGAGTAAGTCAGAGCTTCTTGGGGATGGAGGGTAGATACTTCGGGGGCTGGATAGGCACTTGCATTTGTCAGAAGAGGCTTTTGTGTGAAGAAGGAACAGCAAATTCCAAGGCCCTTTCTTCTTTTACTGTGCATTCTACTTAGACAGTAGTGTCCAGACTGCCTGGGTTTAAATTCCAGCTCTGCCACTTATTAACTTTGAGCAAATTATGTAACCTCTGGTGCTTCATCTGTAAAATGGGGATAATAATAATAATAATAATCTCTGCCTCATGGGATTATTGTGCAGGTTAAGTGAGTGCAAAGCTGAGTTAATTGACTGGCTCACAGCAAAATCCATTCAAGTGTTTGTGTCGTGTGTCCCTTAACAACAGGCTCATTCTGAGAAAGCAGACCCTAGGCAATTTTGTGGTGGGAGCTTCAGAGAGCGTGCCTACACAGCGTAGATGGAGCTGTCCGCCAAGCCTTGGTGGTACAGCCTGCTGTTCCCAATCTGTGCTGACCTTAACTGTGTTACTGTGCACATTTGTGCAGTAGGGACTTTTCAGTCCTCCCCCCCCTTTTTTTTGAGACCGAATCTCACTTTGTTGCCCTGGATAGAGTGCATGGTTCACAGCTCACAGCAACCTCAATCTCTTGGGCTCAAGCTATCCTCTTGTCTTAGCCTCCCAAGTAACTACAGGGACCTGCCACAATGCCTGGCCAGGTTTTCTATTTTTAGTAGAGACAGGGTTTCATTCTTGCTCGGGCTAGTCTTGAACTCTTGAGTTCAGGCAATCCACCTGCCTTGGCCTCCCAGGGTGCTAGGATTACAGGTGTGAGCTCTCACTTCCCATCTTAACAGATGAGAAGACTGACCTCAGAGCACAGAGCTAGCTTGCCCAAGGCCAGGCAGTCATGAGCAGCTAAGTGGTCAGGATCAGGAGCTGGAACTTGTTTCCTTACTCAGTGATCTTGACTTAGCCTTACCCTGCCTTTGTCATCCATCCTGCCTATGACTGTACTCCTTCTTGCTTCTAGACCTCACCTGCAGATCCCCCCCAGCCTGAACCAGATGAGCCTGCCCTTTGACCAGTCTCACCCCCAGTGAGTGATAAAGCCCCTCCTGTCTCCATATTCCCATTCTTGCCTGACCCTACCCTCGCTCCTCATTTCCTGCCCTGGTTCCTGGCAGGGGCCTGCTTCAATGCCAGCCTCAGAAGCACACTGTGTCCAATCCCGAGTCCCTGCTCTGCCCAGATGTTACCATGGCAGAAGACAGTTGCCTGAGCCAGCCGGCGGGAAGGTTTCCTCAGGGTACCTGGTGAGTGTTGGCCTGGGGGTGGTGGCTGGATAGGCTAGGGGAGTGGGTGTCACACCTACTCCATTGCTTCTCCCCATCTTGCAGGATCGGTGAAGACATGTTCCCTCCTCTCCTGCCTCCCACGGAACAGGACCTCACCAAGCTTCTCCTGGAAGGGCAAGGGGAGTCAGGAGGAGGGTCCTTGGGGGCTCAGCCCCTCCTGCAGCCCCCCCTCTATGGGCAGTCTGGGATCTCACTGTCCCACCTGGACCTAAGGGCCAACCACAGTTGGTGATCCCAGCTGGAGAGGGAGCCCAGAGAAACAGCTCTTCTATACCCCATGGACCTGCTCTGGACACCTGCTCATGCTCCTGCCAAACTGTAGGTGGGGAGGGTGTCCTCCTGTCCCCATCTACTCCTCAGTCAGGTGGTAAAGACTGCCAGGAGAATGCATGGTGGATGGAGCCAATCCACTCCTTCCTTCCCACTATGAATCCCACCCCCTTCCACCTCCTTCCAGCTATAGAAGGGAAGTTCAGGCTCCAAAGTGAGACACACCCCAACATGCCTGCACCTGGAGAACACACATGCACACAGCTTGCCATGGAAGGTGGTGTTGAGCAGAGGGGGTGCTGGGCAGGAACACAGGTTAGGGCACGGAGGGCTTCTCTACTCGCCAAGCAAGACCCCAGACACGTTATGTGGAAACACGCAGACCCATTTGCACTAGAGGCCAGGGAGAGAGGGAACTGGGTCTAGCCCTGCGGAATGGGGAAGCAATTCAGGGGACCCTGGTTGGGAGGAGAGGAGTCTGGACACACGATTACTGACAAGGGTTTTGCCCAGATTAAAAAAATCCCCCAAAGCTCCAAATTCCTGTCAGCCAGATGGAGATTTTGGTACATGTATGGGGTTGTGCAGGACGAGGGTGGAGTTTGCATACAGCTGTGTGAGATGTGTATACCTGAGACCTGTTAAGATATAGATGGTACATAAGCTAGTTGTACATGCTATGCCCACATAGAACAGGTGTCAGTCTGTTTTTGCCTGTGTAATAACACAATTTAGGAGGATGGACTATATTGCAGATACCAGTGAGTGTGCTGGCCTCTCTTGACCATGTGCTAACACAGATGTACTCAGTTTTGACCATCACCAAATGGCTCTACGTGGTGGTGACATCAGCACATAGCTCAACACCTCCAATGCTGCCTGGGAGAAAGGGGGGCAGAGTCCAGGTCCAGCCTTGGGGCCCTCAGTACAGTAGGGGTCCTGCCCGCTCCATCTTTTCTGCCTCCCACCCACTGCCATCTTCCCTTCACTCCCCATTCCATGCCACCCTTTCTCCCTCATAAGGAGGGACTATAGATCCTAAGCCATAAAATAAATTTTATTCCAAAATAACAAAATAAATAATCTACTGTACACAATCTGAAAAGAAAGGTGCTCTAACTGCTCAGACAGGTGCTGCAGCCCCACCCCCAGCTGGGGGAGACCCTGAGTCTGACCCAGGCCGCCTAAGAGGCTTGGGGGCCAGTGAAGGGGTCTCACATCCACTGCCCGCCCCCCCAGGGCAGGAGGGAAAGAACCGCTGAGGATGTAGGGGAGATGGGAAAGGGGGGGCAAACTGTGCACTTGTTAAATTAAAGAAACCAACTAGAAGCACAAAAAACGGGGAAGGACGGGGAGAAGGAGCAAGTCCAGTGTTCCCAGGCCCCCAGTTTGGGGGTGAAATGCTGCCATTTTTAGCTGTTGGACTTTCTCAGGGAAGTCCCACTTTCCCCCGTGTCCAAACTGAGTCCAATGCTCACACCACTGGTGAGAGCCTAGAGAATGGGGGTGTGCTCTATGAGGGAGAAACCCAAGTGCCCTGGAGACAAAGTCCTTGCCCCTGGCTCTGCGTAGGGGTGAGGGGCACCACGCACCCTCCTTGTGTCCTCTCGCCAGGCCCCTGCTCATTATTGCTTGAAGCCCCATAGTCTTATGTCCATGGAGCAGACGGGGAGGCAGGAGAGGGGCAGCGGAAGGATCCAGGGTTGTGACTAGGTTCCGGGGATGAAGAGAGTGGGGTCTGTGTGAACCAGAAGTTGGGGTCCTGGGTCTGAAGACACCAGTCCACCCCTCACTGCCGGCTGGCCTCAGCCTCCACTTTTACACTGCTCCTGCGACCTTCCACCAGAGCGGGATGGGGACCTGGAGCAGGGCAGCGGTCCAGCAGCCCTTCCTCGAACTCTGTGGGGAGAAAAAGAATCAGTTAGGAGAATTGGAGGGATGAAGGCTGGAGAGAGCAGGGTTTAGGAACAGAAACGGGCAAAGAAAGCTGTGAAGATGAGCTCAGGTTATTAAAAGACTGCCTCTGGCCCAGTGCAAACGTATGGGGGGGTTCCATACCCATGGGTGTGCAGCCCCTCTCCCCTTTCTGGCTGTGTGTAGCTGTCTCTGTATGTCTCTCTCTCTGTCTCTCCCGCCTCCGTTCTGCTGGAATTTCTGGTTCTGTCAGGAGCTGCGGGGGCGGTTTGGCTCTGACCTCTTCCCCTCCCCCCTCCTCAGGCTCTGCCACCCCCATTCATGCCTGGTCCCCTCCCAGGCCCCACCCACCCCACCATGGCCTCCTAGGCTTTCTGGTAGCCAAATCAGGGGAAACACAGGAAGCTGGCCTCCCAGCTCCTCCCTCAAGAGCCCCCTTCTAGTCCCCGCCCCCACTTCCCACCCACACACAGTTTAAAAATACCGAGCCAGGGTTGGTGGCTTTGTCTGCTGCGTCACTCTCAGCCCAGCCGCTGCCCAGCCCTCTGCCTGCCCACTCTTTCTTCCCCCTTCCACACACAAAGCATCCCCCTTTGGGCTCCTCTGCTTCCAAGCCGGGCAACCCCACCTCCACAACTCCTAGCCTGCTCCTCCCTCTCGCAAGGATGGAAGATCTGGCCAAGCTTCCCTTATTGGCGACCTCCTTTCTGCTCCCCTTCACCCGCATTCTCTGCACTGGCTTGCCCCAGCTCCCCCTTCGCAGATCTCCATCAGGACCAGTCTCTCCCCTGTGGGAACAGCAGGGTCCTCCTCTCCTCAGTCCACGGTCTGGTTGACTGGAGCCTGACTTTCCACTGCTGTCTTTGTCGACCATATCCCTCTTCTTCCCACCTAGCCCCAGGACACTAGGATTGCTGTGTGGGGCTTGGGTGGCTGGGGTGCTTGGGGACAGCACTGCTGGCAGCCTCACCTGCGAGAGGTGGCTTTGCAGGCACACAGGGGCTGAGGCGGCCCACGCGGTCATGGGAGACGAGGCGGGCGAGCCGCAGCCCCTCGTCCATCAGTGTCTGCTGCAGGATGTGGCGGCTCCATAGCCCATGGGCTGGCAATGCCAGGGGCAGGTCAGCAGGGGGCGGCGTCAGCCTTGGGCATGAGCCCACAGCTGTGGGCATGGGCACTGGTCAGGCAAGGGGCTGCAGCCAAGGGAACCCCCACCCTCAAGCACACAGCCAGACCCATAGAAACTTCTGCCCCCATCCAGCCAGGCCTCCCAACCGGGTTCCAGGCAGTTGTCTCTTAGCTCGCTCCTCCCACCCTCCAACCCCCTCTTGCTCCCAGTAAAGAAAGAAGTGTTTGGAGACATACCCTGCAAGTGTCCATCTAGACTCTCCCCAGACAGACTAGCGCTGTCTTCCTCCAGGCTGGGGCGGTATGGGGGTACATAGGACTCAGGGCCTGGGGGAGGCTGCTGGATTTCAGGGTGACTCTGTTCTCCAACCTGTGAATATCCCAAATGGGGAAATGAGGATCTGGCAAGGGACAAGGTGGGGAAAGGCTGCCCTGCCTCCCTACATGTACCCTGGAAAACACACCTCCTGCTTCAGCTTCTTTAGTGGGAGGCCTCCCAGTTCTTCAGAGTGGAGCCTGCAAAGAGAGAAAAGAATGAAAAGGATGGTGAGGCTGGGGAGGGCCACCTGATAAGCAGGGCACAGCATCTGGCTAGGACCATGCATTATTTAAAAACTTTGCAAAAAAGATAACTGGGTAGGAGTTTCTACCTCAAGCACTATTGTTGTGGGAGGCTAGGGGAACCTAAGATGGATGGGGAAAGGGCTAGACCTCAGATAAACTGATTTGGCCAAAAGCTGGACATGCAAGTGAGTGGGAAGCAGGCCGAGAGCCATCTGAGGGGGAGATTACAACTCTTGGCAGAATTCCAACCTAGAAAGGACCTGGGGAAAGGATCTCACCTGGAACCCTTCAAGGAGGACAAGTAGGTGCTCTCTCGGGCCACTTGGCGGGACAGGGAGAAGAGCTCCACTCTCCGCAGTAAGAGTGTGTTGTCCCTCATGCAGAACTGGGCAGCAGCCTCATTGATGGTGAGCTGTGGAGAGGAGGCAGCCAGAACAGTGAGAACCATACTGCTTCACACAGATGTCTTCCTCACACCCCTTCACCAGCAGACAGGTGAGGCCCACCCATTGGAGGCTAGATTTGGTTTTAACACACACAGGAGCTTTTGAGGGAGGAAGGCAGAGATCAGCACCCACAGCTTCCGAGGAATGCCCGGGGCCACCCCCACTCCCATGAGGTCCTGAATGACATGGAGATGTGCAGCTGGGCTCTCACCTGTATCTCTACTTCCCCCTCAGCAGCTGGGGTTGGGTGTGGGACAGGGGTCAGGCCTTGGGGGCGTGGCCAAGGGGCAATGAAACAGAGTTAAGAGGATGTCAGAATTCTCAGAGATAAGTGGGATGAAGCCTAGGAGTCAAGGGCAATCCTGGTTGGCCCCAGGTCCTCACCTCATGCAGGCTAAGCTGCTTGCCCTCTCGCCGCTTGGAGTCAAAGCGGCCATAGATGATGCTGTATTTGCGGATCTCCTCCTCCTTCTGGCTGTCATTATCATCCATCTCAAAGATATGCCCCACGCTCCGCGCCAGCTTCTTATTCAGCTTCAACAGGGATGTGACCTCCCCAGCATCCCCCCTGGGGAAGCTCCGGAAGATCCTCTCCACACTTTCCACTACCATTCGTACCATCTCTGGCTCCAGTCTGTCTGGACCACCTGTAGCCCCACCTGCTGCCAACCCCCCAGCCCCAGTCCCCTCAGAGACTCCTCCCCCTGCAGGTGGGGAGAACGGGGGTGAGCCTGCCTCCTCTTCTCCTCCTGCCCCAACGTCTGACTCTGGAGTGCTCCGTCCTGGCCAGATCCGGGGGTCCCCGGGTCCCCCAGGCAGTGGTGATAGTTTTTCTCCAAGTTCAAGGGGGCTTTTGGGGCTAAAACTGCGGGCACTGCCTGCCTTTTCCCCTGGGCTGCCATGCCCATTGCTCATGCTCCCTTTCCGGCTACCCGCAGTCTCAGAGATCTTGAAAAGCGGGATGCTGGAGACAGGCACAGCAGGCACTGGTTGACTGAAGAGCCCTGGATTGGTGGCCCACTCTCTAAGTGCCTTCTGCAGGCGACGGACATGTAGAGGTTTGGTGGCCATGCCCACAAGTGCCATGATCTCTAGAAACTCCTCCTCGCCGGCCTCGCACAGCTGCTGCACGTCGTCCCCTCCCTGCTGGATGAACGTTTCGTAGTAGGAAAGGAGGTTAGCGCGTTGCAGGACCCGGTACAGTTGCAGCTCCCCCAGAGTCCGAGGCAGTGCCATGTTGCAGGCACTGGGCCTGAGAAAGAAGGGCAAAGAGAGGCAGTCAGTGCAAGCCCCCCTCCTGGGTACCAACCCACACTAGTAATTGTTCTCTCTTTCCTGCCTACTTCTCGTCCTTCTCCCTTATTTGAATGGTCTGCCCAGAGGCAATGCCATCTCAGACTAGCCAAAAGTACCAAAGGCCAGTCAGTGCCCTGTCTCTGCAGGTACCCTTCTGGTCTGGGCAAGACGACCTTGAACTCTGAGGCTAATCAGCAAACCCATGGGACGGCTGGACCTCCCTTTTACCCAAACACAATCTTTATCTTCCACCCTGAACACCAGCGGCCTCACCATTACTTGAGGAGACAGCCCACGCTAAGGTGAATGCAGGACCCTTATTCTCCCCACAGCAGACACGGGCGACCACTGCTGGCCAGCTTCACTCTTTGCCCAGGTGGCTGAGAGGGAGGGGTGTGGCCCTTCCCTGGCCTTGCCATTCACTGAGCCAGGTGAATCCCTGATTCTGTTCCCTCGGCTTTCTGGCTTTCCGCAAGGACTAGGCATTCTTAATGAACCTTTGTTCTCTCCCTGACAGGACTTCTCCCTTCCAGGCTGCCTAGGCCCCCTCAGCTGCCCCCATTATAGCAGTGACATTCCCTACTTGCTCTGTAAGCCTTTAGCTCAGGGGCCCGCAAAAGGGGAGGGGCACTTCAATTGTTCTGCTCTGGGGCCGTTCCGCCCCCATATACTCCCACAGTGGAGCGTCAGTGGGCGGAAAACCGCCCTGGGGCTCCTGCCGACTCCTCTCCCTTATTTTCCACCCACAGGTTCAAGTGAGTGGGGGTACGGCTCAAGGCCTTTTGGGTGAGGGGCTGCACATCGATACTCCCCTCTAGACTCTGGGAATAAATGGACAAATGTGGCAGGGGACGCCTGAGACATCCCCTGCCTCTCTGCAGCCTCGGCGATGCGCCTGTTAACTCAAAGGTACCGGCTTCTTCTCGACCCTGGAGCCGCACGCTCCGTGCCAGACTGCCTGCTCAGCGCCCCCCAACCCCTCCCAGCACTATTGTCAACTTCTGGGCTTCCCCTGGAGCTTGGGGGCTCCCACATTCTTTGTAGAGGGCTCATAGGTCAAACCCACAGAGTAAACCAGAATTGGAGAATTAGGTATTCCTCTTTAAGATCCAGTTTTATCAGATCCTTGCCTGTTACCAGGGTCCCCTAATTCGAAGACGCACCCCCTTTTCTATCAGTCTCCACCCCCCACCCCCGTCCCACTACCTCACGTCCTCTCCACGACCTCCACCCTCCGGACCCCAATCCCGAGACCAGCTCCACCCATCTCCACTCCCCGACGCCTCCCTTTGCCTACTAACTTGAGTCTGGGCTTCGGGGTCCGGCGGGCGCTGTCCCCTCCGCCCGGCGGCTGCTCGGCTGCGGGGGAAGGCACCCTGTGCATGGACGGCCGGGGACCACCCGGGCTAGCTGCCCCGCTCGGTGCCCGGTGCTAGGCGCCTGTCGCGGACTGTGCTCTTTCCCGCACACGATGCCGTGTCCACCGCTGTCCAGGCTCCGTCCCTCCCTCCACGTCTTCTCTCTCCGAGCCTCCGCGCCTCTGTCTGTGCCTCTGCCCCCCCCTCCCCGGCTGCGCTTGCAGCCTCTCCGCGCCTCCGCCCCCGCAGGACGCACGGGGAGCGAAGCCCGCTCGGCGCTGGCTGCCGGGCTGCCGGGCGGAGGGCGTGGGCACAGCCGGGGGCGGGGGCGGGGGCAGAGGCGGGGGGCGGGCGCTAGAGTCGCTCGACCGCGGAGACGCGGTGGCTGAGACCGAGAGAGGCGGAGACTGGGGGAAGGAGGTGTGGACCAGGAGGTGGGGGCGGGGACTCAGCCGGGGCGCCGAGTTAGGGACCCGGGTGATGGAGGCCGGGTTGAGGAGGGCCGGCTCCGAGGCCCATCGGGCGGGGCGAGTTCGCTCCGTGCCGCCCACGCCGGATGCACAGCCGGCCCTCTCCGCGCCCACGTACCCACGTGAGCGCCCCGCCGGCGACATTCCTACTTCCCCATACTCCTACCCCTCTAAGCTGAGAGCGGAGTTTCACAACCACGCACAGGTACACAAAGACACAGAAGCGCACGGACGTGCACACGCGCCCAAACAGCTACGCGGACGCCCACTGCCCATAGCCGGGCTTTGCGGTGCTGTGTGTGAATGTTAGGAGTGAGCCCGGAAAAGTTGGTGAAAGCTTGGGGTGTGCGGATTCCTGTGTGTGTACTGCGGCCAGATCTGACAGCGTGGGACTCTAAGGGACTCCTTTAGTTATCTGGGCGTCCTTCCTCGGCCCGCAAAGCTGTAATTTGAGGAGGCCACGCTCGGAAACCTAACCTGCCTTAATCCTTGCCTCGAAACGTTGCCGAAGTTTGGGGACCAGGAGATGGGCGGATTATGCTAGGAGCCACTACTTTGGTGCCCGTGTAGATAAGACAGGGCAGGGTTTTGTCAGCGCATAGGTCAGGAAGAGATGCGGGTACCCCCCTTGTTCTACTTATACTCTTTAAGGGTGAGAAACCTACTTGGGAATTCTTTGTGGCAAAGATAAAGATGATACCCTTTCTGGGGTCGCCTATTATGGGACCTTCCATTGCCCGAGAGAGTCCAGTAGAAGGTAAGCAGAAGGCCGTCCAACGTGGCTTCCTCCGGAGAAGCTGGAGGGAGGCGCGCCTTCTAGGAGCCCGCCAGCCTTTCCCCCTCCCCCCTCGGTTCCTCCCAGCCCCATCTGGTTCCCATTACACCCCCGCCCACGGCTGGGAGGGCTGGGGGCTGGGACTCCGAGGGCCGGGCCCTGCAGCTCTGGGCCCGGGGGAAATCGGGCGGGGGCGGGTGGGGGGCAGCGGGATGCTAGCGGTCTGGCCATAGGCTTGGTTTCCCCTAGTCCGAAACCTCAGCGCCGCCCCGCCGTTCCGCACTTCTGAGTGGCCCGGCCAAGCTAAGGCGTGGGTGGCGTGGGTCGGAGCTGGTTCTACATTCCGGCCTGGCGAGGGGAACCTTTCCGTCCCTGGTGGTGGCAGGGGAGGAGTGCGTTATCGGTGGGAGGTTTTCGGGAACTCACATTTTCTTCATCTCACTAACAGCCAAACCGTAGGGGTGGTAAGAACGTGTATAGTTCCCTCCAATCCCCTGTCCTGCAACTGGAGGGCGCCACTAGACTGGGTCCCGCGGGGGCACTGGCCAGCCCCCTGGAAGTCTGTGGGCACCCTCCCCCACTACATCCCCCCCCCCCGGGGTTATTTTGGATCTTGGGCTGCCAGCCGCTGGCCTCGGGTTTCCACGTGCCCCTTCCCTCCCCCTACCCACGCTCCCCGTGACGCACATCCTCCGCCCACGCAGCCTCTGCTTTAAGCGCCCCCCTCCCTCCCACCCACCGGGGCCTCCTTGGGCGGCGCGGAGTCCTGGGCTCCGGAGGGAGACGCCCGCCCACGGAGGCGGGCGGAGCAGGGCGAGAAGCGAGGGCGCGGCGCCTTCCTGGGCACCAGGTCCGGGAGAGGACGAGGGAGGCGCCCACTTTGAGACCTCCAACTCCCGGGTCCTGGGGCTGGTGCTCGACCAGAGAGAGGAGGGAGGCTGCTCAACCTCCCTAACAAAACAACCGCGGAGGGAAGCTGCCCTCTCGCCTAGGGAGTCAAAAGGGGCCCTGGTCTTAACCTGAGAGTGAAATGACTGTTTGTATCCTGTTTCTGAAGCTTGTCGTGAGGTTCATATAAGAGAATGTATATGAAAACTCTATAAATTGTGGAATGCTAACCAAATTTAAGACGCTATTGCTAGTTTGTGTCTCCTTACCCTGCGATTATGTATTTATATGTTTCTTTACATCCACTTGTATTTCTGTGACTCTGTCTCTCTAGGTTTGTATCTGAGCCCCTATTTAAAAAAAAAATCATTGACTTGTCAGGCCCCGACAGAGGCCCAGAGCACCCCCGCTGCCAGAGCTGCTGAGATGTCTGTTCTTCCCTCCCACTCCCACCACCCCCAAGTCCCCTCCTACTCCCTTCCGTTGAGAACAAGGAATTTCCAGCCTTTAGCAAAGGGAGAGAGACAAAAAAGAGACTGAGACCATGGGAAACTGTAGAAAAACAAAGATGAGAGACAGGTGTGTGTGTGTTGGGTGGGAACAAATACAAGAATTTTAATTTCTTTTTCTGCATGGGCTCCATTCTCTTCAGTGTCCCTTTCTCCACGCAGGACCACTTCCCTGCCTCTCCCCCCTGTTCCCCCTTCTCAAAGACACACAGAGCAGAGCAATTGATCTCATTTAGCCAAGGACTAATATTCTTTGTATTACCTACTCTGATCTCTTCAAAGAAGGGAAACAGTACCCTTAGTCCTAGTTTTCCAAGAAAAGAGGAAAAGATTGCGAAGAAAGGGGGGAGAGTGGGTGGAAGAGGAGTGAAGAGACTGTTCTAGGCACGTGTAAATTTTCATCTAGCAGATTGCTCTGCTCAGCCCTCCTCCCATGTTTTCACCGGGCCAAATCCAACTCAGCAAGATTTGGCTCAAACCTCTCCTTCCTGGACCCCCTCCACTCCTCCAGGCGCAATTAATTCCTCCTACCCTTTAGTGGCCTCATGGCTTTCTGTACACATTTTAATTATAGTTGCTTGCTTCACTCTCAGCCCAGGACCTCTTCAGGGTAGGCCTGGTATCTGGTAGAACCTCTGAAATGAATGAATTGATGATACTATTTACAGGCCTGAGCAAGTTTGAAAAGGGTAGTTGACAGATTTTACTCTAAAAGGGTCTGAGCCTGAGCAAAACTGTGTAAGTATAGACTTTTTTTTAGGAGACAGATTCTCCTTGTGTTGTCCAGGCTGGATCTCACTGAAATCTGTAATTCCTGGGCTCAAGTGATCCTTCTACCTCATTCTCCCAAGTAGCTGGGCCTACAATCACTTGCCAACACACCTGGCTAATTTTTAATTTTTCTTTCTTTCTTTCTTTTTTTTTTGATAGAGACAGGATCTTGGCTGTATTGCTCAGGTAGGTCTCAAACTCCTGGGTTCAGGGGATCCTTTTGCCTTGACCTTGAAAATTGCTGCCATCCTGTTCCCTTTTAACATTTCCAGTGAGTCCCACAATCTGGCTACTTGGTCTTCTAATATGTCCACTATTCTGGTAAGTCAATTTGTACCCAGGCAGTAAAGATAATAAGGCTAAGGGGTGGTACCTGTGGCTCAAGGAGTAGAGTGCCAGCCCCACAGGTGGTGGGTTCGGACCTGGCCCTGGCCAAAAACTGAAAAAAACAAACAAAAAAAGATAATAGGGCTGAAATCCATGCAGTAACAAATATATAAAAAGAAATTACTTTCCTTCTTTTTTCCTCTTTCAGTATCAAGTCAGAATTTAGCATATAAGGAGTATTGTCCTTCAAGGTGGTTATTTTACAAGAAATGTTGCACCCCTTAAAGACAGATAACCCTAACTACTGCCTGAAAGGAACCTCAACTAATAGGGGAGATGGGCATATAAACAAATAATTATAGCATAGTGCAATAATAGGGGTACAGACAGTGACGGAAGTATAAGAAGGCAAGTAGTCTGCTCTTCCTGGGAGTGTGAGGGGTTAGTTTAGACAGATGTCGAAAGGGAAATGATGATTTAGTCCAGAATTTGGAGGTATGGATAGATTTCCAGGAGGAAGAGAAGCAAGAGAAACCAGAACGTACACCTGCATGGTGATATGAAACTGTATATGAGAAACTCAAAATTGTTCATTACTGCTGAGTAGCTGACCACTGTGGCTCAGCAGTTAGCACACCAGTCTTGCACACCAGGGTGGCAAGTTCGAATTCACTTGGGCCTGATTAACAAGCAAAACAAAACAATATTACTGCTGAGTAGTAGGTAGAGGAGATTAGAAATGAGCATAAGGCCAGGTGCAGTGTCTCATGCCTGTAATACCAGCACTTGGGAGGCTGAGGCAGGTGGATTGCTTGAGCTTAATTTGTACCCAGGCACTAAAGATAATAAGGCTGAGTTCAAGACCAGCCTGAGCAAGAGTCAAACTCCTTCTCTAAAACAAACAACAAAATACAGCTGGGCATTGTGGTTAGCACCTGTAGTCTTAGCTACTTGGGAGGCTGAGGCAAGAGAATCACTTAACCCAAGAGTTTTAGGCTGCTGTGAGCTGTGACCCCATAGCACTCTACCCAATGTGACAGAGTGAGACTCTGTCTCAAAAAAAAAAAAAAAAAGGATTTGGCTGGACGCTGTGGCTCACACCAGTGATCCCAGCACTCTGGGAGGCCAAGGCAGGATTGCCTAAGCTCACAGGTTCGAGATCAGCCTGAGCAAAAGCAAGATCTTGCCTCTAAAAATAGCTGTGTTGGTTCAGCTACTAGAGTTCCAGCCACATACACCTGGGGCTGGCAGGTTTGAGCCAGGCTGGGGCCTGCTAAACAACAATGACGACAACAACAACAACAAAAATAATAGTTGGGCATTGTGGCAGGCACCTGTAGTCCCAGCTGCTTGGGAGGCTGAGGCAAGAGACTCACTTAAGCCCAAGAATTTTGAGGTTGCTGTGAGCTGTGATGCCACAGCACTCTACCAAGGGTGACATAGTGAAACTCTGTCTCAAAAAAAAAAAAATAAATAAAAATAGCTGGGTGTTGTGGTGGGTGCCTGTAGTCCCAGCTACTTGGGAGGCAGAGGCAAGAGAATCGCTTGAGCCCAAGAGTTTGAGGTTGCTGTGGGCTGTGATGCCACAGCACTCTACTGAGAGTAACAAGGTGAGACTCTGTCTCAAAAAAAGAAAAAGAAAGAAAGAAATGAGCATAAGATATACAAGACCGGCTTGGTGCCTGTGGCTCAACGGGCTAAGGCGCCAGCCACGTACACCTGAGCTGGTGGGTTCGAATCCAGTCCAGGCCGCCAAACAACAATGAAGGCTGCAACCAAAAAAAAAAAACATGGCCGGGCGTTGTGGTGGGCGCCTGTTGTCTCAGCTACTTGGGAGGCAGATGCAGGAGACTTGCTTGAGCCCAGGAGTTGGAGGTTGCTGTGAGCTGTGATGTCACAGCACTCTATCCAGGGGGACAGCTTGAAGCTCTATCTCAAAAAAAAAAAGAAAGATATACAAGACCACTACATTAAAGATATTATAGACTAGTGCTTCTCAAATTATTGTTAAGGACCCAGTTTTTAAAATGTTCTCAATCTATTATCCACTATTTTTTTTTAGAGACAGAGTCTCACTTTGTCGCCCTTGGTAGAGTACCGTAGCGTCACAGCTCACAGCAACCTCCAGCTCTTGAGGTGATTCTCTTGCCTCAGCTTGCCGAGTAGCTGGGACTACAGGCACTGGCTACAATGCCCGGCTATTTTTTTGTTGCAGTTTGGCTGGCGCTGGGTTCGAACCCGCCACCCTTGGTAGAGGGGCTGGCGTCCATTATCCACTCTTTTTATAAAATACTCTAAAAGTGAGGGGGTGCCTGTAGCTGCCTGCTATAGCTGGCCCGATATACCAGGGGTGGCGGGTTGGAACCAGGCCTCCACCAAAATGAAGCAACAACAACAAAAAAGCCGGGCATTCTGGCAGGCACCTGTAGTCCCAGCTACTCGGGGAGGCTGAGGCAAGAAAATGCTCAGCCTCCCCGAGGCTGTGAACTGTGATGCCATCTCACTCTACAGAGGGGGACAAAGTGAGACTATCTTTTCAAAAAAATGGGGAAAGAACAAACAGTGGTGTGCAGTGATTCCCAGGCTTCCAGCTTGGCTGACATATGGGATGGAGTGTTACTTCTCAAAACTCTGGAATTGCCTTCTTCAAATATTCACAATATGCAATCCTTTGTCCACAATTTCAAAATTTAAAAAGTTATGGCTCGGCGCCTGTAGCTCAACGGGCTCAGGCGCCAGCCACGTATACCCGAGCTGGCGTGTTTGAATCCAGCCCTGGCCCGTCAAACAACAATGATGGCTGCAACCAAAAAATGGCCGGGCATTGTGGCGGGTGCCTGTGGTCCCAGTTACTTGGGAGGCGGAGGCAAGAGACTCGCTTGAGCCCAGGAATTGGAGGTTGCTTTGAGCTGTGATGCCATGGCATTCTATTCAGGGTGACAGCTTGAGGCTCTGTCTCAAAAAAAAAAAAAAAAAAAAAATTTAAAAATTAAAAATTTTTTCACAATATATTTGGGAATAAAATTTAATCTGACCTGTATTTATTTTGTAGCAGAACCTGATCTAAACTTACATGGAATTATTTATAACTTTCATTTTTTCTCTTTAATTTATCCCAGGGTAAGCTGCGTGCCTGTAGCTCAATGGTTGGAGCGCCAGCCCTGGGCACCAGTGTTGGTGGGTTTGAATTTGGCGGGGGCCTGCTAAACAAAACAAAGCTGGGCACAGTGGCTCATGCCTGTAAGCCTAGCAGTCTGGAAGGCTGAGGTTGGGTGTATTGCCTGAGCTCATGAGTTTGAGACCAGTCTGAGCCAGAGTGAGACCTCATCTTTAAAAATAGCTGGGTGTTGTGATGGGTGCCTGTAGTCCCAGCCACTTGGGAGGCTGAGACAAGAGAATCACTTGAGCCCAAGAGTTTGAGGCTGCTGTGAGCTATGATGCCACGGCAGTCTATCGAGGGCAACAAAGTGAGACTCTGTCTCAAAAAAAAAAAGAAAAAAAAAAAAGACCTGGCGGGTTCAAATCTGGCCTGGGCCTGCCAAACAATGACAACTACAACCAAAAAATAGCCCGGTGATGTGGTGGGCACCTGTAGTCCCAGCTACCCGGGAGGCTTAGACAAGAGAATCAATCACTTAAGCCCAGGAGGTGAGGGTTGCTGTGAGCTGTGATGCCATGGCACTTTACCCAGAACGATAGCTTGAGCTCTGTCTCAAAAAAAAAAAATTAAGCACAGTATAAATATTCATATAAGTCATTGCAGAAATATTAATTTGTTTAATTACTAAGCATTCTCCAGATTCTATTGGCGTTGTTGCCTTATATTTTGTATATGTAAACTAACTTTTGAAAATCCAAAAAAATTTGGAAACACATTTACCATCCAGATTTCCCGCCCCATTTACTCATCAGTCTTGGCCTGAGTTCTTATGGCTGTTTGCATAAACTAGATCCACCTGCAGATAATGAATATTCATTGCATTGTGTGCTATAGACTCTGAAGGAGATTCTCAAAGTGTTTTGAGCAGTGTTCTCATTATCAAAACAAGGCTAACAACAATCTTGAAGTGACAACACTCAATTGGGTGGTAAATTCTGATGTGTTTATGGACAGCCAGTCTCATTACTGTATATCTCAATTTCACATTTTATTTATTCATTTATTTTTTTGAGACAGTCTCACTTTGTCATCCTCAGTAGAGTGCATAGCATTATAGCTCACAGCAACCTCAAACTCTTGGGCTCAAGTGATCCTCTTGCCTCAGATTTTCATTTTTAGTAGAGACAGTCTCACTCTGGCTCAGGCTGGTCTGGAATTTAGGAGCTGAAGTGGTCCACCTATTTTGGCCTCCCAGAGCGCTAGGATTACAGGCGTGAAACAGCTCGCCCAGTGAGCCTGGCTAATTCTTTAAAATAGTTTTAGATTTACAGAAAAATTGAAATATTACAGAGAGTTCCTATATATTACACATCAAATTTCCCCTACAATTACATTAGTATAGTGTATTTGCCACCATTAATGAATCAGTATTGATACATTAGTATTAATTAAATATTTAATCCAAATTAAATCTTTATTCAGATTTCCTTAGTTTTTTTTTTTTTTGAGACATAGTCTCACTTTGTTGCCTTCGGTAGAGTGCTGTGGCATCACAACTCAGAGCAACCTCAGCCTCTTGGGCTCAAGTGATTCTCTTGACTCAATCTCCCAAGTAGCTGGGACTATAGGTGCCTGCCACAACGCCCTCTATTTTTAGAGTCGGGGTCTTGCTTTGGCTCAGGTTGGTTTAAAACCTGTGAGCTAAAGCAGTCTACCTGCCTCGCCTCACAGAGTGCTCCTTCGTTTTTTTTTTTGAGACAGAGCCTCAAGCTGTCACCCTGGATAGAGTGCTATGGCATCACAGTTCACAGCAACCTCTAATTCCTGGGCTCAAATGAGTCTCCTGCCTCTGCCTCCCAAGTAGCTGGGACTACAGGCACCCGCCACAACGCCTGGCCATTTTTTGGTTGCAGCCGTCTTTGTTATTTGGCGGGCCGGGCTGGATTCGAACCCGCCCATTGAGCCACAGGCGCCAAGCCTGCTCCTTCCTTTTTTTAAACCTAATGTTTTTTTCTGTTCCAGGATCCCGCCCACAATACCCCATTATGTTTAGTTCTCAAGGCTCCTTGGACTTATCTTGGCTGTGACAGACTTCCTTGTTTTTGATGATTTTGGCAGTTCAGAGGAGTACTTCAGGTATTTTGCAGGATGCCTCTCTATTGAAAAAAAATTTTTTTAAATTCCTGAGTGTAATAAGACTCTATTGGAATTTGTGTAATGTTTTTCTCATGATTAAACTGGTGTTATGAGTTTGGGGAAGGAAAAACCACAGAGGTAAAATTGCCATTTTTATCACGTGATTTTGGAGTTACATGGTATAAATGATTTATTACTGTTGAGGCTGATGTCTCTGGGTTGACTAAGGGAGTGTGTATGAGACATAGGATACCATTGCAGCACAAGTCTTTCTGATGATGAGTTTTTTTTCTCATGCCTGTAGTTCAGCCTTATTTTGACTTTTTATTGTTTTTGTTTTATTTTTTTGAGACAGAATCCACTATGTTGCCCTCAGTAGAGTACTATGGCATCATAGCTCACAGCAACCTCTAACTCTTGGGCTTAAGGGATTCTCTTGCCTCAGCTTCTCAAGTAGCTGGGACTATAGACGCCTGCCATAATGCCCAACTATTTTTTTTGTTACCGTTTGGCAGACCCTGGCTGAGTTCGAACCTGCCAGCCCTGGTGTATGTGGCTTGGCACCCTAACAGCTGAGCTTCAGGTACAAGCCAATTTTGACTTTTTTTTTTTGGTAGAGACAGATTCTCACTTTAACGCCCTGGGTAGAGTGCCGTGGCGTCACAAAGCTCACATCAACCTCCACCTCCTTGACTTAGGTGATTCTCCTGCCTCAGCCTCCTGAGTAGCTCAGGCTAAAGGCACCCACCACAACTCCCGTCTACTTTTCTGTTTTGCAGTTCTGCCTAGGCCGGGTTTGAACCTACCACCTTCAGTATATGGGGCCAGCGCCCTACTCGCTGAGCCACTGACGCCGCCCCCTACTTCTTCTTGAAGACTCTGCCTAAAGTACATCTCTGCTGGGA
>CAUYON010135099.1:0-22350 GCA_963573935.1 Arctocebus calabarensis | reverse complement strand
GATTATTTCAGTGTGTTTATTTATTTATTTTGAGACAGAGCCTCAAGCTGTCACCCTGGATAGAGTGCTGTAGCATCACAGCTTGCAGCAACCTCCAATTCCTGGGCTCGATTGAGTCTCCTGCCTCCGCCTCCCAAGTAGTTGGGACCACAGGCGCCTGCCACAATGCCCAGCTATTTTTTGGTTGAAGCCGTCATTGTTGTTTGGCGGGCCCAGGCTGGATTCGAACCCGCCAGCTCAGGTGTACGTAGCTGGTGCCTTAGCCCGCTGAGCCACAGGTGCCGAGCTGATTTCAATGTGTTTATAACTGGTCTGTGTCCCTCTCTCTCTTCTGTCTCTTCTTCAGATCTGCCTACCACACTACTGTCAGGATGACTTTAATGAAAACACAAGCACATCCTCCTCCTGCTTATAAAAACTTTCAGTGGCTCCCTGTTGTGCTTTGAGTAAAGCCCAGAGCCCAAACTATAAGTCTTGCAAATTTCTGTGGATCTCTTTGTAACTGTCTTTGGACATTTTTGCTGTTTATTACTGTGCTTAAGAGTTTATTCTCTAAACATCATCCCATCCCCTTTACGTCCCCCACACCTCTGTAGATGCTCTTCGTCTGCCTGAGGTGCTTCTCTCTCCTCACCATCTCTGGAAAACCCCATTTAACCTTTGCAGGTTAAAGAGTAGCACTGGGGCCCCTCAGATCCCACAGGCCATTTCTCTGCATCTGTCCTGCTATAATAGTAGAACTTCTGTTATATCACTTTATTGTATTGTTCTTCAAATTATTTGTGCACTGAAGACTTTGTAAAAGGCAATAAAAATGAAATGTAAAAAGACATACCCAATAGAAGCCTCATTTAAAAATTATTAGTTTCGGCAGACCTAAAATTGCTGTTAAATGCTGTAAAAGTGACCCTATGTTTTCTTGGTATTTCTGTACTTAGCCTACTTCTTGTGGACCAACATTCAACAGTTTCCAGGTCAGCGCTGGTCCATGGGCCGCATTTTGAGTGGCACGGCTCTGTAACATTTACCCAACAAGTTTATAGTTATTTGCTTGTGTATTTGCTTTCCTCACTAGGCAAAGGCTGTGTCTTATTGGTTTTGTTTTGTCTGGCTTCCCATCTTTTGTTCCCTCCTCTTAAAAAATTAGGTCTTAGAAGAGTACACGACACAGTTAATCAGTAAATGTCTATTGAGTGAATTAAGAGTAGCATTGATCTTACTACCTAATATTCACAACTGGCTTGCATTTACGTTGCAGACTAGCTTGGGTAGAGTTTTATTTTAGCTTATACAGTTGATACTTTGAACTTCATCATGCCATAGTGAATTTTTTGCTGGGGAGAAGGCTAACTCAGTCTGCGGGAGGGGCAACTATGTTGTAACGCACCTTAGTTTTACCAGTCTCTGAGAAACCCTAGTTCAAGAAGGAGAACTCTCCGCATTCTTAGCTCTAGTGATGAACAGTTCTTTGCTGTAGGAGAGGAGGATAGAACTAGTAGCACAATTAAAGCAACTTTTCAGCAAATAGTTGGCTTGAGGAGAATGTTGCCAGTTAGGAATGAAATGTTAATTTTTCTGTTTTGACTGACAAATCCCTTGCAGACACTATTCTGCTCTTCACGTTTCCCACCCTGAGGACAGCCAGCTCCCACCCCTTCCTCTGTCCTCATTGATAGGTCGTTCATCTAACTGTCTCTAGAACCTGCATTTTTGAAAGTCATATTCCCAGCCTCAGAATCCCTGGAGCGAGCTCCATTTCCTCTGATTTTGCAATAGTGTTCTGCTCTGTTGGTAACCTGAGTTCCTGCCCCGGTTTTGCTCCTAACTGACTGCATGACTCCAGACAGGTCATGCTTTCTTTTGAACATGTGTCCTCCTTTGAAATCCAGTCTAAATTATTTCTAAGGTTGCTTTTTAACACTTCTCTTTGGTCCTCACGGGGGTTGACATTTGCTTGCCTTGCTTTTGGTCTTTTAAAACTGGCTACTAATCTTTGTGCGCCATCATGTACAGACTATGCCTGCAATTAGGGTATTACACTGACATTCTCTTTTGCTTTTTTCCTCCTCCTACAGTATACTGTGGCTTCCTCAAAGATATTGTATTCATTTTTGTGGTAGCTGCTCTTGGCCCAGTGTCTCAATTCATGCCCTATTAATGTTGGTTGACTTGTTAAGTTGAACTCTGTCCCTTGTTTTTGCTTCAGAGCTTTGTTTAGCAGTCTGCCTATCAGGTGAGAAACCTTGCCTGGGTTGCATCTTTGATACCTAATTAATATATTACGGAACTGTTTCAGGTTGTAAAAGTCATCAAGGCCACTTAGAGTAATGCCGGTCAGTCTTAGGCATGTGTAAAACAGATGAGGGTTGTGGTTATCCATTGATGGTTCTCCTTAGCAAAGTCTTACTGGTTATTAGCCTGATGAAGGATCTGAGTTGGTCTTCCTCTGTCTGTGCCTTCTTGGCTTCTAGCTACAGGAAAAAGGACATGAATTCTCTCCCCATGGGCTGTCCAGCCCCGCAAGGCAGCCTGCCAAGTCTCAAGTCACATGCCCAGTGAGGCGCTGCTACATTTTTTTCTTCCTTGTCTTTTTCAAGGCTACTGTTGTTAGGCTCTTTGCCTGGCGTCCCTGAATTGTGGGCCCTTTACTTCTCTGAGTGATGAACTCTAAACATTGTTTAGCAGCTGAAGTAATCTTTGTTGGGCTAGTTTACCCGCTGGGTAGGGCAGGCCTGTTTTTAAGGCCTCACGCTACCAGGCAGGACTTGCAGAGGTGGCAGGGACAGGCCTTGTTAGGATCCTCGCTCCTGAGCTTCAAGTCCTGGACTCATACCAGCTCACAGTCCTCGGTACCCACAGATTGTCCCCCAAACTCAGAGCATCTGGGGGACAGTGTCCTCAGACTTAGGTGTGTGTGAGTATCCTGTGAGAGGCAGCTTGTCCCCACCCATTTCCTGGAGGAAAGGTGTCCTCATCCTCTGGGCTGAAAGGGTGAGATGACCCTCACCCAGTGACCTTGCTATTCTGTTTGGCTTTCCATTTTGCATTCTATTTGTAGAGCCAAGCCTTGTGCGTCTTTGAGGTATCTTTTGTATCCCAAAATGTTAAAGCACCAATAGGAAGGTTAGTACTTTGAGTTGTATTTGTAATGGTGATGATGGATTTAAACTGAACGTCTACATGCATTCTCCTGGCCTGCGTGTTTGTGAGATGGTTCGGAAGGACTTTGCTGATGCATATCCAGTGGAGTGAAACCAGCGCTCAAGTTTATGGAATCACTACCCATAACTCTCCTTAACACTGTTCTGCGTAAGAGCCATGGTCTTAGAGGGACAGTATTACCCGCAGTCACATGTTCTGCTGAAGAATATAAAGAAAATGGAGAGACCGGACGGCAACTTAGAAAAATTTCTTTAAATAATTCTTTGTGTTGCTTTACCTTTTGGTTTAATTTCTGTGTTCTTTGTTATGTGAGAAGCACTGTTGTATTCATGTAAAACTTACATTTCAATATTGACCCATCCCTTTTCTGGCTGTGTAACCTTGAGGAGTTTATTGCCTTCTCTGGGCTCTGGTTCCCTTCCTGTAAAAACAGGCTACTGCTACTTCTTCACTTACATGCCTATTTTAAACGTTGAATAACTTGGTGAAAGTGTTTAGTTGGCACCGTACACTGCTTACCTGGGGAAGACTTTAGTAAAGTCTCCTTTCCATTTTCCTGTTAAATTGAGCATGCAAAGTATTACTTAATATAAAGTCCTCCATTGTGCTTACATTGAAAGCTAAGAAAATGTTACAAAAGTCTTCAAGTAGAAATTGAGGCGCTTAATGAGTAGAATTCAGCTTCGTTCAGTGAATGTTTATTGCACACCAGGCGCTGCGAGTGGAGAAGACGGCTTCCTTGAGCAATTTGCAGTTTAATGAGGAATAAGTGAAGTGAGCGGACATTTAAATGGCATGTGCTGAGCGCTGTGGGGGCAGGTCTGCTGTGCTGGGCCAGTGCGGAGGGACCGCACTTGCTGTCATGGGGCAGAGAGGAGGTGAGGGGTGACCAAAAGTCAAGGAAGAGTTTCTGAAAGAGTGGACTTTGGGAGTGGCTATTGAAGCAGAGCGCATTCTGGGCAGAGGGATGCTGGAGAGGGAAGATGAAACAGTGTAAGTTAGCAGAGTGAGTGCAGCTGTGTGAGTGGTGAGAGGGAAACTCTTTCATGGTTAATGGCCAGCCCCTGCCAGGCCTTTTTGCCATGCTAAGAAACTTGGTTTATATCCTCTAGAGCAGTGGTTCTCAACCTTCCTAATGCCGGGTGACCCTGTAATACAGCTCCTCATGTTGCGGTGACCCCCAAGCATAAAATTATTTTTGTTGCTACTTCATAAGTGTAATTTTGCTATGGTTTTGAATCGTAATGTAAATATCTGATATGCAGGAGACCCCCAAAGGGGTCGTGACCCACAGCTTGAGAACCGCTGCTCTAGAGAATGGGGGCCATTCATTCCATGCTCTACACTGGTTTGTGACAAGATCCAGTTCGCAATCTATAAGAATCTTTCTGGTGCTGATACACACAATGTGGTGCCGGGGTTCACAGGGAGAGATGAGGGCTGGAACTGAATGAGTAAATGGTGGAGGCATAACCAGGATGCCAAAAGAGAAATTTAGGAGATAAAATCAGTGATAGCTGTGTTGTAAAGGATGAAAAAGTATCAAGGGTGAATCTCTTAGGTTCTTGTCTTGGGAACATTCTAATTGGAATGGAGAATAAAGGAAAAAGATCTGAATTTCGAGGAAGGATGAGAACTTTACTTTTGGACCAGTTGAATTTGTTCTGCTTGTGGGATCCGAGGGAGGAAGAGCAGAGGCAATTTGATACACGAGTCTGGGGCTTACCAGAGGTCAGGGCCAGAAATGCAGCTTTTTAACCTTAAAAGGTTGGTGATAATATTAGAAACAACAAGCAGAATGGTCCTTTTGTCTTTGCATTGTGGTGGAGGTACAGAAATTTATGTCACAAATGAAGCTGTCGTGAAAAGTGCTGGATCTCCCCCTTTTCTCCACCTCATTTCTCTCTTTAATGGAGACAGAATATTGTTTTCTCCCCTTTCTCTCTCAATTCCCGTCGTGCCTTTTGGTTTGAAATACTGCTTTGAAATTAAATAAGATTGAATTTTGAAGGGTCTTAAATTTTAATGTGATACTTTACATAACTCCAAGCTGCATTTTAATGTGTCTCAGCATATCCTCTGATGCCTCTGGGAGTGCTTCCAAGATTTATTATTATTATTATTATTATTATTAGTTCTCTCTAGGCTGTGGAGGAATAAATCTAAATGCCTTGGTGATGTGGCTTTTTATCTTCTCACCTGATCCCCCGGCCTTCCCTTTCCTAGAGGGGCTGTGTGGTTTCGGGTCAGGATCAAGGTGTCGCTGAGCGGCAGCTTTCAGAGGTGGCGTTCTTGCAGCTGGGAATTTTTGAGATAATGTGCATCTTCACCTTTCTCCCTACCTGTTCCCTCATCTTTTCCTGGCAAGGAAGGCAGACTTATTTCAGGAGTCCTGAGGAAATCATATTTTTAGATGTCCTCATTCTATTTCTTTACGGTCTACACGTATCTTTCTTTAATTATCCCCTTGTTAGTATTGAGGTTTATGGTAACCTGTCCCTCCCTACCCTTTTCTGTTCGAATATATGTAGAAAATCAGCCATTCTGTTTTGGCTCCCTTAAAATTATAGGTTATCATTCTGCTGGCCAGCCTCTCTCCCTTCCTTTTTACCTTCCCTTCTCCCTTTTCTCCCTCCCTTTCTTCCATTTTTCTGTATCCATTAAAGTAAAACATACTGTAGGTCTAATCACCACCTCCTCCACCCAATCCAAATATAATTTTTCAATCTCTGTATTGTCTTAGTTACATGAGTAACTATTCTTCTCATAAATACATGTTGTTTTGGAAAGTTCACTAAAGGTTACTTAATATTTTTTTTGCAATTTTGGCCGGGTCTGGGTTTGAACCCGCCACCTCCCGTATATGGGGCCAGTGCCCTACTCCTTTGAGCCACAGGCACTGCCCAGCTTACTTAATCTGTAACAACTTTTTCCCTCTTTTTAAATTTCAGAATGTTAGGGGGTACAGATGTTTTGTTTGCATACTTTGTTTTTGTGCAGTTGGAGTCAAAGTTATACATGTAAGTGTGCCCTTCACTCAGATAGTGTGCACTATACGTAATAGGTGTGAGTTAACCTATCCTTTCCTCCCTCCTCCCCCAGCTTGATGTTCGTTGAGATTTACTTCAGTCAGGGCATGGTGGCTCACGCCTGTAACCCCAGCACTTGGGAAGCTGAGGCAGGTGGGTTACTTGAGCTCAGGAGTTCGAGACCAGCCTGAGCAAGAGCAAGACCCTGTCTCTAAAAAATATCCAGGCGTTGTGGTGGGCATCTCAGCTACTTGGGAGGCTGAGGCAAGAGTTTGAGATTGCTGTGAGCTGTGATGCCAACACACTCTATAGAGGGCAACAAAGTGAGAATCTGTCTCAAAAAAAAAAAAAAGATTTACTTCCATATTACTTCCATATGTGCACTTACGTGTTGTTTGATTAGTTCCAATTTGGTATTGAATACATGTGTTTGTTTCTCCATTCTTGTGATGTTTCACGTAGAAGAATGGTTTCCAGTTCCCTCTAGGTTATCCAGAAAGATACTAAATTGCCATTTTTAAATGGCTGACTAGTACTCCATAGTATGCATATACCACGTTTTATTAACCCATTCATGTATTGATGGACACTTGCATTGTTTGCACACTTTTGCGATCATGACTTATGCTGCTATAAACAATCAAGTGCAAGTATTTTTTTTTTTATACAATGGAAATGGAAGGACGATTGATGGATCAAATGCTAGGTTTTCTTAAGTTCTTTGAGGTATTGCCTCACAATTTTGCATAGAGGCTGTATTAACGTACAGTGTGTAAGAGTTCTTTTCTTTCCCCATCCATGCCACATCTGTTATTTTGGGACTTTTTAATGAAGACAACCCCTAAAGCAATCTCAGGTACAACAAAATTGAATAGATGGAACTTGAACATATTAAAAATCTTCTGTATAGCCTAGGATATAATCAAAAGAGCAAATGGACGACCCACAGAATGGGAGAAAATATTTGCATGCTATACGTCTGATGAAGGACTGATAACCAAGCAAATCAGCAAGAAACAACCAAACAGCCCTGTTAAAAAGTGGGCAAATGCAGACATGAACAGAAATTTTTCAAATGAAGATATAGTAATGACCAAGACACTCATGTAAAAATGTTCAACATCTCTAATCAGTAGGAAATGCAAATCAAAATCACAATGAGATATGTATGCTTTCACCTGATTCCTTTGAAAATGGCCCATATTAAATGTCCCAAAACCTGTTTACCAACTTTAATTGTTTCAGGTCTTCTTTATGTGACATGTGATATTGTCATGTGTTAACCAAGGCACTTCCTGTCCCTATTATTTCCTGCACCCTTCTGATGGTTTTATTCCTGTCTATCAGGGAGAAGGCAGAGGCAGAATGCAGAAAAGAGGCAAGTTTCTGGCTTTTGAATTTAAGGAGTTATAAGGCCTAGGTCTGGCTATAAAATTGGATTCAGCAGAGTAAGAGAAAATTCTAGAAAAAAGACTTTGTAGACTAGGAGAGGAAGAAGAGTTGGCTGTAGAGTTGAGAGAGCTTACATCTAGGCATTGTATGCAAATGAAGCCCTCAGAAAGTTTGATAAATTCTAGAGGAGCGTGACCTTCTCCCTACCACAACTCACTCTTCCTCTCTTTTGTTTTTGAGACAGAGTCTCACTATGTTGCCCTCGGTAGAGCGCTGTGGCGTTATAGCTCACAGCAACCTCAGACTCTTGGGCTTAAGCGATTCTCTTGCCTCAGCCTCCCAAGTACCTGGGACTACAGGCACCTGCCATGATACACAGCTATTTTTTCTTGTAGTTGTCATTGTTGTTTGGCAGCCCTGGGCTGGGTTTGAACCGGCCAGCCTCGGTGCTTGTGGCCCATGCCTTAGCCTCTGAGCTACAGGCTTCAAGCCTCATTCTACCTCTTGTTGGAATCTAAGAAAGCCGAGAGACCTCAGAATGAAAATGCAATGATCAAGTTTCTGCCTCTCAGCTAAATGGAGGCTCACAACTGAAATTGTTTAGTTACAGAAAAGAAAAAAGGAATGATGTGTATTTTTTTGCCTGTGTGACTTGTGGACTGGGATTTGTATCTGCTATATATATATTGAACAGCAGTGAGATATAGTGGAAAATTGCTTAGGGCAGGCTCTGAAGCCAGAATGATTTGGCTTTAAATCCTGGCTCTATGTGAGACTGCAATTGAGTTACTTAATCTTTCTGAGTCCGTTTTCTCATTTGTGTAGCTGGAAAAATAATACCATTTTGGATTGTTTTGATGCTTGGATGAGATATATGTACAGTATCTAGAATGGAGCATGGCTCACATGGGTATTCTTTTTTTTTTCACTTAAATTTTTCTCTCAGCACCACTTATTTTGGTTCCTGAGACTTATAGACTACATTTTATTCATTTGTTTATTTGCTTTAAGGATGAATTTGATACATTTTTGTTATTGTAACCTTAAGTATGTTTCCCCGCCATCAAAAAATCAATTATTTTTTAAGGACAGTTATACTCAATACAGATGTAGGCAGATGCTTAAAGATACACTACCATGTTTATATAATTAAATCTAAGATCTACTGATTGTAATCACTTTTATAGTTTCTTACACTGTGATAAATGGCCAACGGCAATTGAACCCTATGTCCTAGTTTCTGGAAAAGTGTTACCTTAGAATTAATGGAACACACAGGTATAAAATCCAATATCTCAGCTACTTAGAACAGAGGTTCTCAAGGCAGGGTGTACTTCAAAATCAATTTTAAAAACTTGATTGGGCCTGGATAGGGAGAGGGGAGCATGGTCATCAGTATTTAGGAGAAGTTCTCCAGATGATCCTGTGTTTGGGAACTGCTTTAGGATATGCAAGTACATTATGTTGCAACTAGAAAAGGAAAACCAAAACACGCTGGTGTTGAACCCGTTTATTCTTATCCACTTTGGCTGTAGATTTTTAAAATCTACAGTAGTAGTAACAGGTACAATAAGTAACCAAAGTATGGAGCTTGCGTGGTGAATCTTCATCCTCATTATGTTTCCTGGAAACCACACATGCATAGGGTTTGGGACATACCTCATTCCTTTGGCCCAAACAGCTTCGTTGAGCCTGGTATCAGCGTGCCCATCTGGAGTCCCCGTCTCCTTCATGGCAAATTTCTGCATCTCTTTGAGTGCTCAGGGGACATGTTTCTTGACGCCCACTTTGTGGATGCGCTGGTGAGTGGCCGTGGTGTCTTCTCGGGTCACCACCTGTGGATGGCAGAATGGCCCTTCTTTCTCTCACCACCCTTCTTTGTGGGAACCATTCTGCCAGGCCCAGCTTGGAAATTGATAGACTACATTTTAAATCTTTTTTTTTTTTTTTTTTTGAGACAGAGCCTCAAGCTGTCACCCCGGGTAGAGTGCCGTGGCATCACAGCTCACAGCAACCTTCAATTCCTGGGCTCAAGCGAGTATCCTGCCTTTGCCTCCCAAGTAGCTAGGACTATAGGCATCCGCCACAATGCCCGGCCATTTTTTTGGTTGCAGCCACCATTGTTGTTTGGCAGGTCTGGGCTGGATTCGAACCTGTGAGCTCAGGTGTACGTGGCTGGCGCCTTAGCCCGTTGAGCCACAGGCGCCAAGCCTTAAATCTTTTTTTTAATGTGAAAGCCCTACAAACATCTGAAGGCCAGTGTCTTTGCAGTACCCTACCACTGCGTCTCGCGTATTTGAGAAGCAGTGTCCCTTAGTGTATTCTGGAGCACATTTCTTGGATTCGAACCTCATCTAGAACAGTTATGCGCTTAGGTAAGTTACTTTACTTCTTTGGCCCTCAATTTCCTTACTTGTAAAATGGAGATGGTAATAATAATCATACCTCATTCCACTACAACCCCCAATGGGATGGTTGTATTAAAGATGTTAATACAGACAAAGACCTTGGGCACATGTTAATTACGCATGGGGTAAACATCTCATTGTGGCAGAAACAATGCTACATATTCACCTAGTCTTAGTTTGTCTTTCTCTTTAGAGCCAAGCTGAGGCTGTATTTTCTTATCATTTTACATTTAGGTTCGGCCATCTGCTTCTTCTAACTGGTAAACTGTTAGTAGTGCTGGTGTGTGTCATTTATGAACCAAAGCTCTTTGCTGTGTCGAGACAGTGGATTCACAAGGTGATGTTAGACCGGGTTCCCTTGGTCCCCATTTAGATCAGAGCTTCTGGATCCATCGAGGACATTGTGTGAGCAAAAAATAGAAACTTTGTGTAAAGCTGTTGAAATTTTAGTTATTTCGCTATCAAGCCATAATCTAGTTTATGTGGATTAATGTGGCTATTATTAATATAGGAGAAGGCCTTCTCAATGAAGATATCAAGGAGGAAGGAGGATTTTATTAAGGAAACATAGATTGGGAGGCTGAGTCGGGTGGAGTACTTGAGCTCACAACTTCTGAGCAAGAGCCAGACCCTATCTCTGATATAGTTGGGGGTTGTGGCAGGTGCCTGTAATCCCAGCTACTCAGGAGGCTGAGGTAAGAGGATCACTTGAGCCCAAGAGTTTGAGGTAATTGTGAACTACAATGTCACAGCCCTCTACCAAGGGTGGCAAAGTGAGACTCTTGTCTCAAAAAAAAAAAAAAAAGGAAACATACTAACAGGGTTAAGATAGACATTAACTTTTCTTTCTGAAATAGGTTTCATGTAAATACATAACTTGGGTGATAAAATATTTTGCTCATTTTTTTTCTGCCCCATATCTCCTAGTAGACATTCCTGTTTTAAGGCTTCATATATCTTTTTAATTGTCAAACAGGTGTTATTTGGAATGATCATTGATTAATTTTATTAATGAATGAGTTCATTGGCTCCATTACTGGGGAGCAGGTTTTATCAAAGGATTTGGAGGAGAGAACATAGAGACTCAATTAGGTCTTTGAGGAAAGGCGGGGACATTTACATGCAGGCTAAGGATGAAGCTCACAGGAGGTGTGTTTTCCTCCAGTTTGGTGTTGAGGTGTCTCTCTCTGGAGAGTGGCTACACTAGCCTTTCCCTGGGGGGAGGTGGTCTAGGATGTTTACAGTGTGCCTTGCACAGTGCCCACATGTCTAACTCATGACCAGCTGTCCCTCTCGCAGGGAGTGTGTTTATATCAGCAAGTGCCCTTGTGGCTCTTGTCTGACCTGTGTCCAAGTTATTCCTACTGGAATAGGCACTTTCTCAGAGATTCATGACTTGGAGGAAAGCTAGATTTGGATGTGTCAATCACGGCACAGAGGAGGCAGCACACCAAAACACATGAAGTCACAGAAGCAGTGTTATTACTTAGCAGACCCAGAGAGATCACAGGCTCAACAGGAGGAAGGGGAGTCATCCTGGACACACATCCTCACACAGTGGTTGCGGAATGAGAGAGCGGGGAATGTGTGGGTTGAGGCCTTTACTGGGGTCCATGATGTTACCCAAGTAGGTTTTCCTGCAGGCAGTTTTCTTTATCAATCATTTTAAAATTTCAAAACACTGACGGATACAAATGGTTTTGTTACATGGATGACTTTATAATGCTTTGGTCAGGGCTGTACATGTGTCTGTCATCTGAATATTGCATCTGTTAGGTAAGCTTTTACACCTCCTTTTCTACCTCTGCCCCACTTCTTGATTTCACTGAGTTTTAATTCCCTCTGTGCATGTGTGCTCATCTGTTAGTTCTAGTTTAATAGTGAGTACTTGTGGTATTTGTTTTTTCTATTCTTGAGATACTTCACTTAGGATAATAGTCTCCAATTCTATCCAAATTGCTGCAGAAGACATCAGTTCTTTCCTTTATATGGCTACATAGTATTCTGTGGTATACATAGACCATATTTTGTTAATCCACTCAAGAATCGATGGACGCTTGGGTTGATTCCACATTTTTGCGATTGTGAGTTGTGCTACAATAAACATTTGAGTGTTGGTGTCTTTTTGATAATATAGCTTCTTTTCCTTTGGGTAGATACTCAATAGAGCAGTGGTTCTCAACTTTCCTAATGCCGCGATGTATTTTTGTTATTACAAAGGGGCCACAGGTTGAGAACCACTGCAATAGAGGGATTGCTGGATCAAATGGTAGGTAGGTCTATGTTTAGTTTTTTAGGAACCTCCACACTATTTTCCATAGAGGTTTTACTAATTTGCAGTCCCACCAACAGTGTATGAATGTTCCATCCATCCCAGCATCTATCATTTTGTACTTTTTTTTTTTTTCTTTTGGCTGGGGCTGGATTTGAACCCGCCACCTCCGGCATATGGGGCTGGCACCCTACTCCTTTGAGCCACAGGTGCTGCCCTGTTTTGTACTTTTAAATAACAACCATTCTTACAGGGTAAGGTGGTATCTCATTGTACATTTCCATGATAATAAGTGATGTTGAGCATTTTTTCATATATTTGTTGGCTATTTGTCTATCTTTTTTTGATAGACATATATTCTGTTCATTTCTTTTGCCTGCTTTTTAACGGGATTGTTTTCATTTTTTTTTTTTTTTTGTGGTGGTTCAAGAAAAGTCTTTGTAGATTCTGGATATTAGCCTTTTATTGGATGTATAATGTACAGATATTTTCTTCCATTCTGTAGGTTGTCTACTATGTTGGTTATTTTCTTTGCTGTGCAGAAGCTTTTTAATTTAATTAAGTCTCATTTATTTTTATTGTTGTTGCAGTTGACTTTGGAGTCTTGGTTATAAATTCTTTGCTGAGGACCCAGGCGTGTCCAGGCTTTTGGATTTTCTGGGCCATAATACAGGAAGAGCTGTCTTGGGCCATACACTAGATACACAAACACTAATGAAAACTGATGAGCAGCAAAAAAGGCCCATGCGTATTTTTTGTGATATCCGCCACCACAGATAAGCAAAAAGTCCTCACACATCCTGTGGTCTGTGGGTTGGACACCCTTAGCCCCTACGCTGATACCTAGAAGAGTTTTTCCTATATTTTCTTTAGAATTCTTACGGTTTCATGAGAATGACTTAGATTTAAGTCATTTATCCACCTCGGATTTAATTTTTGTAAATGGTGAGAGATAAGGTTCCCTGTAGGGAGTTCCAGTTGGTGGGTTTAAAGCAAGAAGGCACAAGTTCATGAAGGCACCTTGTGATGGAGTGGTGGTGGCTGCGGCACAGCTGTGTGGTTCCTGCTGTGTGGGAGGGTCAGTGGGCAAGGCAGGTGTCTGGGATCTAGCTGTGCTCTGGGGAGGTGGTCATGAGGAGGCAGATGTGTGGACTAAGGGCCTGGGAGGAGGGAGAGAACTGGAAACCATGTCAAGGGTGACTGAGCCTTGCTTCTGGTATGAGAAACTCCAATGTGTATTTAAAATGGATGGCAAAGCAACAGAAAATTGTATGAATTTGCTACCAGGGAAGAAGTAGTTAGTGGCTCTTCCATCCATAAACTTAGTCAGATAACCCTCAATAAGGCTGAGGTGATACCTGGTAAGTGACAAAATGGTCTTGACAGGTTTTTCTGGAGTTTCTCTGCTGTCCTGGATACCATATAGAATGCTGAATGGATTTGATTCTCAGAGAATTCTTGAAATTTTCTTTGTCACTTTTTCATTTTCTTTATCACTTTTCTCTTAATTTTTAATTCTTACATTTCTCAGATTGACTTATGAAGATGAGAAAAGAAATGCCAGGATAAAGTATAAGAAAAACATAAATCAAGTATTAAGGTGACTTATGGAGGAAAAGTCTAAGCCAGACCAACTGCATTTATTAATGGAAATTGATAAGTGAAAAAAATATTTGATCCGTCATGTGACTGGATCCATGGTCACATATCCCATACCTGCTTTTGAGAAATGACAGCAATAAAAAAAAATTTCTCCAATTTTCTTGTCATGACTGGTGCTGTCGTGCAACATCAGGGCAGCCAATAACATTCATTGTCAATTTTTATTTCTACAGAGGAGGGTGACAGGAAGTTCACTTCTTAGAGAACTTGTCACTTTTGTATTTTAAAGATATGACTGTGAAAGATAACTTCTGATATTGAGCTTAGCGCGCTACATTTTGGGGGGAAAAAGAGAACGGCCTCTTCTGTGATTTTTCTCTCTCCAGGTGAACTGCAGATTGCCGTGGCAGCAGGATCTTGGACATACATTAATAATCCAGGAAGAAATTATATTGGAAATGAACTCAGAGGCGTATAACTTTGGGCAAGAAGAGTTGCCTAGATCCAGTTTTCAGAATATCTGCTGTTGTGGATAGACTGGAATGAAAAGTCTGATCCTATGTCCAGTGTCCCTAACAGCAGGAGCTTTGTTCTCCCTCCTTGCACTGACTTTCTGTGGTGGCCTAGGAACTTGCTTGGAGCCCCAGATAATGGCAGAGTGGTGGATACCTCCTCCGAGGTATAAGGATGTAGGGGAGGAGTGCGCTGGGCACTTCAGTGACGGGGGTCGTTTGAGGTCCTGCCTTAGCAACTTTCCGTGTACATGCCACTGATAGTGCAGACGGCAGCACCAAGAGGAAAGATAGCTTCAAGGTATGAGCCTTTAGCATCAGCAAAAAAGAAAAAATAATAATAGAGAAGATGGAAAAACAAAGACATTCCCTGTATTTTGAGACATTGAGTTTGAAGTGATGATTATTAAAAATGGTGGTGGAAGTGTGACACTTCATCTTTTGTGAAAAGCTGGGGCTAACAATGTTTTAGATAGAGGTTTCTTTGTTGTTATGTCCAAATTAAAGATGGTGCCACAGTTCTGTAGGTGATAGAGCATATTTTGAGATTATAGTGCAGGTTTGTGGAAATGTATGATTATTACCTCAACTTTTAACAACTTTCCACCAGCACATCTTTTTCTTGTCCGACAGGGTTGCAAATTTATCTGTCACGTACAGTAACATAAGGCTACATGAAATGAGTAAATTTTTTTTTTTTTTTGTAGGAAAGATACTGTTGAAGGAAGTAGAAAAGTGGGATAACATCTAAAAAACATATTTGGCTGTGTGAACAAAGTGATTTAATTTAAATTTTTCTGTTTGAGGCAAAGTTTCTTCCATAAGAGGAGATAGAGGAGAATTTCTTCTCTGTGGAATTTAATCTGTAACCATCTGCTGCTATATCTCATTATGTTCTTCATGTAATTAGAGCAATTAGGATGAGGCTTGTGCCATATATTGGTCTTGGAGGATGGTTGAGCTATTTCCAGGCTTGTTTTGAAAGATGAAAGATTAATGGCCTAATCTTTTTAGGTAACCCGATGGAAACCGAGCAATGTTTGCTAGGGAAAAGGAGAATGGCAGGTTTTTTTTGTTGCCTGTAATGTTGCTTTCTTATCACTATGGTAACTAGGTGTTTTGATAAATATGTTTTAAATGAGATTAACTCATGATAAAGAAGAAATTGATTATGATAAAGAAAATGATAAGAAAGATTTTAGAATGAAATGAGAAGAGAAGGCCTCTCTGGTGCGGGGGATACAGTGGGAACTTTGCTCTAGATTTTTGATATTGAGCAGCATGGAGGAAGAGGGGAAGGAGAATTTAGAGGAGAAGGCAATGTAATCATATCTGTATAAAAAAATAAAAAAAATTAGTGAAGTGCTGTGGTACACACCTATAATCCCAGCCACTAGGGAGGGACTGAGGCAGGGGGTCACTCGAACCCAGGAGCTGGAGGTTGCAGTGAACTGTGATAATCTCATGGCTACAGAGTGTGACAGTGTCTTTAAAAAATCAAATCTAAAAAAACAAAAGAGAAGGCATAATTAGACAAATACAAAACTGTGTTTTGGGAAACCAGTCATACGAATGTGGTTTCCTTCCTGAATCAGGGCCAGGAGGTGAGGTGCTCCAGCCCTAAGTATGCTAAACTAAACTGCTGTGGGATTCCAAGGGGACCGTGGTGCCATTCCACACTCAACTGGGATCTGACCCATTGCACATCCTGAATGGGGCTTCCTTTTTTTTTTTTGAGACAGAGCCTCCAGCTATCACCCTGGATAGAGTGCCGTGGCATCACAGCTCACAGCAACCTCCAATTCCTGGGCTCAAGCAAGTCTCCTGCCTCTGCCTTCCAAGTAGCTGGGACTACAGGTGCCCACCACAACGCCAGGCCATTTTTTGGTTGCAGCCGTCCTTGTTTGGTGGACCCGGGGCTGGATTCGAACCCGCCAGCTCAGGTGTACGTGACTGGCGCCTTAGCCTGTTGAGCCACAGGCGCCGAGCCGGAGTGGGGCTTCTTGAAAGGTCTGAGATCTCTCTTCCTTCTCTGCCTGCCTCTTTGCTCCTTTTCTTCATTGCAGTTGCCAGGACACTAGTGGAGATTCTTGTTGCTAATCTGAGCTGTTGCATTATTCTTCCAGTGGATCTTTCTCAGGTTATAATTTACTCTTGTTCAACCTGGAGGCCCACAAATGCATTTTTATGAGACACTACTCTTTTATATTCAGATTTAGTAAAGGCTCGCATTGCCCACAATCCCAGACCTGAAAAGAGTCTGACCCACTTTATCTCCCGTAGCTCTTCTGATAAACCCTGTTTTCAGCAAGACTCTGTCCTGAGTGTCTTTAAATTAAATGTGTCATGCTCGTCTCTGCTTTTGCTTCTCTGCACAAATGATAGCTTGTGTCTACACACACCTCCTTCAGAGTCCACCCTGGTACCTGTCTTAATTTTATCTTGCCACTTACTATCTTTCCTTTTTTATGTAACGGTCCTTAGGGTGTTCAGCGTAGTTGTGTGTAGTGGGTGTTGATAGTGCTGAAAAGCTGGTTGTCGTGATTGAAGCTTCTTCTCTTTAGAAAGAGAAGAAGCTTTAGAGATGGCTCACTTAGCTTCGAGTTTCGGGTTGCTGCGGCACCAGGCCTCTGGGAACTCAGACCGACAGGCCAGGTTAAAGAAATGAGTTGGGTCTTTATTTCATTCCTTTGTTTAATCTTCTGTCAGAGCTCTGGTGTCACCAAATTCCATCCAGCTCAGGCACTTGACAGAAAAAAACATTTTCTCCAGTTTTGAGAGGACTTATCCTGGATGCACTGAATGTGTTTAGCTTCTGGGTGCATGCCCAGTGCCTTATGCATAGAACAGTTAATTCTAGGGGCTGTCCGTGCTCCACTCTATTCCAATCAGGACTTATTTATGTGTGCCAGGCCACTGCTGAGCCTGGCATATGCTGGTGAGCAGGAGAGGCCTGGCTTCTCTCTGCGTATGACAAGCTCTGCTCCCTGCTGGGTGGGGCATATGCCTGCGTGAGAGATCATGGGTGAGAGAGCAGCAGAGGAAACAAAACACTGGGAATAAGAGACTGAGAGTGAGCAATTAGAGCAGACATAAGAGGGGATATTAAGAATAAAGGGAATTGATATCTGTACTGTTCATGGAAGCCCCCTGGGTAGAGCAGGGTTGTGATGTCTTTGCCAGGATCATGCATCTTTATCCAGAATTTACCAGAGTCCTAGCATTACCTGGAGGTCATTGAGTCCTACTCTTTCTTTTTTTTTGAAACAGAGTCTCACTTTGTCGCCCTCGGTAGGGGGCTGTGGTGTCACAGCTCACAGCAACCTCCAACTCTTAGGCTTAAGCAATTCTCTTGCTTCAGCTTCCCAAGTAGCTGAGATGACAGGCGCCCACCACAATGCCTGGCTGTTTTTTGTTGCAGTTGTCATTGTTTAGCTGGCCTGGGCTGGGTTCAAACCCGCCAGCCTTGTGTATGTTGCTGACGCCATAAGCACTGGGCTATGGGTGCCAGGCCTCAATTCTTTATTCGTTATGATGTGGCCTATGCCTTATTCCAACTCTAGTTTAAGGAAGTGTTAATTCTTTATTAAGGATGTCCATATTTTAGTTCTGCAGGGGCTACTGAGCTCTTTAATTTGCTTTTAGTTTATGCCAGTGAGACGCTGGGCTACGTATGAGAAATATTTCATCTGTTCTTGAAATATCCCTCCCGATCATTAAGCTATAGCTTCTACAAATTTTATGATGGCGTTTTCCCAGAGTAATCAGGATAAACCTTCCCAGCCCTTCACCCATGTGTTGTGTCAGGCAAATGTGTTTAATTGTTTCAGAACTTGCACAGACTATACAGAGTCATCCATTCAACAACTATTGAGCAGTATTCTCTGATATAAAAAACAGAGATTCTTGCTCTCATGTAGCCTGTATTTTAGCTAGAGAGGAGACAATAAACACAAAGCATAATAAATATAATGCTTGTAATAAGTGTGTTAGTGGGTCATAAGTACATTGGAAAACAGAAAAAGTGGTAACAAGGTGAGTTGAAAATATGTGGAGACACTAAATATAGTCTCATGTTTTCAATTTGTCTAAATGTAAATCTTTTCATGTTTTAAAAATGTTATTTAATTATTTTTAGAGACGGGTCTCACCCCATTTCCCAGGCTGGAGTGCAGTGGTGTGAATAGTTCACTGGAATATTGAACTTCTGAGCTCAAGTAGTCTTCCTGCCTCAGCCTTCTGAGTAACTGACTACAGTCTTATGCCACTATGGCTAGCTGATTCTTACAATTTTTTTTAGAGATGGGGGTCTCACTACACTGCCCAGGCTAGTGTCGAATTCCTGGCTTCAAGTGATCCTCCTATCTTGGCTTCCCAAGTGCTGGGATTACACACTGAGCCACCACACCTACCCTACATAATTTTTTAGATTATGGGTCTTTGAGGCATCACCATGCAGGGATCTGTGGCCTCAAGGAAACTTGTGGCCTTCCTACTCCTTAAGTGCAGCCTTTTGACTGAATCCAACTTTTATAGACCAAATCCTTTTATTAAAAAGGATGGAGCAGAGAAAGATGGAGGTTTTTTTGACCCCTTTGGTGCTTAAAAAAAGAACAATCTTTAAATCTGCAAGGCTGCGAGTTCTGCGTAAGTCTTCCCGGATGTGGGAGTTTCTCCTTGTAGAGAGAAATTCATCTTGTTCTCATATGTGTCTTCAATGTGCAGCAGTAATAATTTCAGTTTTAGGTGGTCTCGACTGAATGTCTTATCATTGAATAGATTTAAATATGATACTGGAAATATGCCATCTTAAACATGCCATTCTTTCATTCTTAATTTATAAAGTAAAATGTTCAGATGCAAGGGAAGACTTAAGAAGGCTGTGGTGGCAGGAGGAGCTTCTCTGTCCACCACCTGTACTTTCATTTCTTTTGTTGTCCTCTTTCTTCCAGTCATTTGTTTTGAGGATAATTACTGTTATTGCAGTGGGGAAGTATACCTCAAAATCAAGAACAAAGTTCATGGCCTGGCATAATCCTAAATATTTTGATGGTCTGTATTTCATGTTTTATACTTAAGCCTAAATTATTTTCATTTGGCATTTATTTTTGGTTACTGTGTAGATTGTCACTCTTTGAAGTTTACTAACCTGATTGAAGCCAACCCAAACATTTTCAATGGGAAAGTCTCTCTGTGCTCTCTGCACCTGTAAATGCTGCTTGCCCCCAATACCCCTTGTGTACTTTAGCCATTCCAGCACCTATTCCTCTTTAATATATAATCGACTCCTCCTTTAGGCTGTCATCTGGGCAGAGGGTCAGTATGGAGGGGCAGGAGGTGCATCTGTGAGTTCTGAGGCTCACCAGGGTTTGCCCCTAGGCTTTGACAGGCTGCGCGGAGCTGGGCCAGGACCTCATTATCATCAGCCTTGTTGCTGCCCATCCTGCATCAGCTGCCAATACTGCTGCTCTGACACCACAACCCTATTTTTGGTCTCCTTTTCAGCTGGAAAAAAAAAACAACAAACTTTTTTTTCAAAGAGTAAGTAACCCATGCATCGGTTCCTACAAAAGAAGAGACCAATTAATAGGTGAGAATGGGAAGTCAGGTTCTAGAGTTTTAAGCTTTTAAAAACCTTCAAAAAAGATGAGTTGTGTTTTCTTTTTCATAAAGGTATGTAGCTGTTTTGAAACCTAGTACTTGAAAGCCATGGTCATGAGTGTGTTACTAAGAAACAACTCAACAGTACCCACTTACAGAATAGTCCTTTTTGCTGCTATTTTAAATCATCATTTTAAACTAGAAAAGTCTGTGTGAATGTAATTCAGAATCTTTTCTATTCTCAATTGTCATCTGTTTTGATAATGTCGGGATTCTGCTTATCGTAAAGGCAGGAAACCGTGGGGTTGATTTCACTTCCTCTCCTGTCCAGTATCCCTGCTTCTATCGACCATCCCTACCCGTGTTTTATTTTTAATATCTCTAGATGTACCTGTTTATTCTCCATTCCTAAAGATCTAGTTCAGACCTTCTTTGTCTGTAGCTTGCTGTGATAACAATCAGAGATACTAATTATCTCGTGTTAGAGTTATATTAATACTTACCCTTTTCCTTTTGTTTCCAAATCTGACTTTTTTTTTTTAAAGAAAAGATAGTATATCTCATACTACAAAAGAGTCAAATTCTTAACTTTTGAATTTTGTAAGTCAAGTTGCCAGGCTGAAGGGAATTAATCTGGAAGAATGCAAATCAGTTCTTTCTGTCCTCAGGAAGGCAGAGCTTGGGACGATGGCATGGCTGGAGAGCAGTAGAGATGCTGGCTGGCTTGTCGGGCCTGTGGCAGCTTTCCCCGTTTCCCATGGCAAGGCTAACTTCAGAGACAACCAGGAGATGCATGTGCGCATGGGTGGGCGTGGATGTAGGAGGGAGAGCCAGATGAAGGGATGTGGCAGAGATGAAGAGGGTGAGGAAGAGATCTAGGTGGATCTGCTGGTGGAAGAGCTTTGGATGTCTGAGGATAAAGACCTCTGTGCCCCAAATCTACTACTTATAATGCTTTCCTTTTCTCTTCTTTTCTTGCAATTTTTGGCCGGGGCTGGGTTTGAACCCACCACCTCCGGCATATGGGGCCGGTGCCCTCCCTCTCAGCTTCCCACCTGACTGCTCTTTCTTTGCTTATGTTTTTCCCCCTTATATTCAGAAATGAGCTGTCCTCATCCTCTTTTCTTTTCTTCTAAATTCTGTCCATTTTCAAGATTCAGCCCAGATTGTGCTGCTTTTTTAAACTTACTTTATTTTCACACTCACAATGTTCTTAACTTTTAAAAAAAAATTATTTACACTACCACTTAGCACTTGGTTACACTATTTGTTCCTTGATTTTTGTTCCGTGGCTGGTAGTTTTTTTCCTTCTACTAGATGATAAACGTCTTAGGAACATAGGCCACATATGGGAATAGGCCCATATTTTTCTTGTGTTCTTTCAAATGCTAGCACATGTTGGGTATGGAGCAGATACAGAAAAACTATTCATTAATTAACAGGGCCTGAGCCATTCCTATTTACATTATGTGTGATGTGAATTTTATCTTCATTTTCTCCTGCATGTATTTCCACATCTCTGGCGCTCTAGCAGTTGAAGAAGCAAGCAGTGGGTGGATGAGCTGTGTGTGTCTGTGACAAGTACAACAAAGCTGATTTGCTCTATTTTTAGAAAGCTTGATGGTGTTAATTTTTGGAGTGCCACTTAAAAATGGGTAGCTAAATGAGTACTCTTGAGTATTTTAATGCCATGGTATACTTTGGTAAAGAGGCCTTTGCAATAGGAGTATCACAGGCTTCATTTCCTTAGTTAATGCTTGCTCAAAGTTGGGAGGGGATAAAAGAACTATTTCTCTGTCTTGTGTAATATTTTTTAAATTGCGAAAAATTACCTGATATTAATTAGGGTCTGTCTTTGACACTTACAACTTCAGAAGAATCTGCTTGTCTGCCGCATTTGGCTGGTTTTCTGCCCTGCTCAGCACTTTATTTTTTATTCCGCATTAGGGACCTTTACACAGAAGGGTTCTTCTCTGTTAGGCTTCAGAAAGGCTGGATGTTTTTTTTCTGATACCTCTTCTTTGGCTGTTATAATTCCCTGGAGGCTCAAAGCGGGCAAGAGACCAGAGGCAGGAAGGAACTGAAAGCTGAGAGGCCTGAGCACCTGGATGTTATTCAGTCCCCTGCCTCACCCTCCCCGAGTCCCTAGACCCACAGAAGAACACAAAACCCATTTTGCAGAAGTAGGCCATATGTCCTTTTTAGGGATGAACTTAGTAACACATGTATCTTTTTTCTTTCTTTTTTTTTTTTTTTTGTAAGACAGAATTTATTCACAGAAAAGAAAGAAAAGAATACAGAAAACATTAAGGCATCTGTTAGAGGGAGAAAATTCTAGTGGGGAGAGAGAAGCTCTCTCCGTTTCTCTCCCA
>CAUYON010135098.1:0-18330 GCA_963573935.1 Arctocebus calabarensis | reverse complement strand
AGGTTGCTGTTACCTATGATGCCACAGCACTCCACCAAGCCTTCAGAGTGGCCTTGCGTGGTGGCTCACGCCTGTAGTCCCAGCGCTGTGGGAGGCCGAGGCGGGTGGATTTCCAGTGCTCACAGAGTTCGAGACCAGCATAAGCATGAGTGAGCCAGAGTAAAAGACCCCGTCTCCACCACCAGGAAAGAACACCGCTGAGTGTTGTGGCAGGTGCCTGTAGTCCCAGCTACTTGGGAGGCAACTGGCACGAGGAATAACTACAAGGAAGGACAATGGAAAAACAACAACAACAACAAAAAAACACAAAAAAACCAAGGAAACAAAGAAGTGCGCAATCCAACGTAAATTAAAACAAAAAAAAAAAAAAAAAAAATTCACTTGTGCTTTGGGGAAATCTTCCTAAGGTAAGGGTCAGACAATCTCCAAGATTGGTGATTAAGGTATTATTGGTAACAGTAAAAAAGATATCAATTAAAATAATCATGTGTTTTTTTATCATTTACTCTTAGAGTTCCATAATACTTTCAAAGAAAGTGGTTTTTAAAAAATACATACTACTGTATCCAACTTGATAATATTTAAGATTTTTGCCTCTATGTTGCCAATTAAGAATAGTCTGTGACTTTCTTTACTTGGACTTCTCTTGACTGGCATTAAGTTTATACCTTGAAATAAGTTAGGTAGTTTTGTCTAGTTTCTGTTCTCTGGTGAAATTTGTATTTGATTCTTCACTAAAAGTAAGCAAATGATATACAATACATTTGGAAAGAAATTACCTACTTTTGCTAAAGGATGTAGGTAAATAACTGATTAAAATACAGACATACATCTGCTTAGGTCTAGGAAGACCACATATCAATCATTAAGATATCAATTCTGATCCCAAATAATCTGTAAAATTCAGTGGAATTCCAATAAGAATTTTCTCTAAGTTTCTTGTGGAATTTAACAAATTGACCTTAAAATTAACTGGACTACATCTTAAGATTCTAGATCATTTGTTTAAACATATGAATTTTAAGGCTACATAACACCATTATACAGGCACATAAACCAAAGGAAAAGAAACATACCATATACCTATGCTTTATTTGTGAATTAACCAATGTAAGTATTTTATGTTTAGCAGTGTTGTAAGCATTGTCTATAAGATCTGAGATTCATAAATTATTTCTGGAATATTTTCTCTGTCTCTTTTCTCTTTCTTCCTTAATTATCTAATTTCTCCTATTTTTTTGAATTGTTACAGGTAATTACAGTCATTAAAATCTCAACATTTCTTAAATTGATGTTATATCTCTGTCATGAACATCTTCATCTATTTGAAAACACTAAGCAGGCCACTTATGTATTGATTTATTTATGGTTCCTCATCAGTATTCCTATCTAAATGTGGACTGTAGCAAAATGCAATATTTCTATAATTCCATGTTCTCAGTCTGACAGAATTCATTAATCTTAAGGGTCTGGTGAAAGATATATCTAGTATGTATATCACCTCCCAGTAGCTTTCTGATGGACTCACTTGTTTTATAACTTTAGTTTTAGTTTGGAATTTAAACATTTTTATATGATGAAATGTATTCACACTTAGTTTGGGTTGAGTGTCCCCACCAAAACTCATATTGAAAATTATCAATGTATTGGGAGGTGGGGCCTTTAAGAGGTGATTAAGGCATAAGGGCTCTGCCCTTACTAATGGATTAATGCTGTTATAGAGGGAGTAGGTTAGTTATCAAGAGACTAAGTTTGTTATAAAACCAAGTATGGCCTGATAGCATTTATCTTGTGTGCTCAATTCTACCATGAGATGACCCTCACTAGATGCTGGCAATCATGCTCTTGGACTTCTCAGCCTCAAGAACAGTTAGCCAAATAAATCTGTTTTCTTTATATATTACCCCATCTATGGGATTCCGTTATAACACCAGAAAATGGGCTAAAACAACAAACCTCTAAGAAATGTTCACATTATAAGTCAGTCAAGAAAATAAAATCCACTCAGCTGTTTATTTCATTTAGCAGATCTAGGACTAAAGGGCAGGCACTAAAGCTGGTTGCAGTTAATTAAGGCTAAGGTACCTTTAAGTACTACTACATTAAAGAACTAAGCATCCAAACTTCAGATTTAATCAATAGCTATTAACTAATAAAAATTATTCAATAGTCTGGGTGGCTCCTGTGGCTCAGCGAGCAGGGCGCCAGCCCCATATACCGAAGGTGGCGGGTTCAAGCCCGGTCTTGGCCGAACTGCAAAACAAAAAAATAGCCGGGCGCTGTGGCGGGCACCTGTAGTCCCAGCTACTAGGGAGGCTGAGGCAAGATAATCGCTTAAGCCCAAGAGCTGGAGGTTGCTGTGAGCAGTGTGACGCCACGGCACTCTACCCAGGGCGATAAAGTGAAACTCTGTCTCTACAAAAAAAAAAAAATTATTCAGTAAATAATTATGGAATATTTACTGTGTTCCAGATGCAGAGGTAAGTTTCCTATGAAGCTAATGAAGCTTATGTTTTATTACCTTGTACTTGAGTAAGTCCTTTCTGGTACCTAATTTTGTAGGTAAAAATTTAAATTCTTTTTTTTTTTTTTAAAGACAGGGTCTAAAGCTATTGCCCTGGGTAGAGTGCTGAGGCATCATAGCTCACAGCAACCTCAAACTCTGGGGTTTAAGCAATTCTTTTGCCTCAGCCTCCCAAGTAGCTGGGATTACAGGTGCCTGCCACAATGCCCAGCTATTTTTTTTGTTGCAGTTGTCGTTGTTTTAACTGGCCCAGGCTGGGTTTGAACCCACCAGCCCCGGTGTTATGGGTGTATGTGGCTAGCGCCCTACCCACTGAGCTACAGATGCTGCCAAGATTTAAATTCCTTGTTTTTTTGCAACACTTCAAAATAATTTTATTATTTCAAGGATAATTTAAATGAGAGATATTTTGTCTTCTAACGTATAAAAGTAAATAACTAAAAGGCAAAAAAACCCTTATAATAGTCCAAAAATTGATTTATACATCCAACATAAATCTTTTTAAAACTCTCAACAGGTTTTTTGCTCTCCAAAATTGACAAGCCAATCCTAAATTCCCATGTCAATGCAAGGGACCCAGAAAAGCCAAAACAAAAGACTAAAATTCTTAAGAGGTGTTGTTTAAATTTTATAAGCTTCAAGCCCTATAAAACACAAATTTACCCCAAACTAGATCCGTGGCTGTCTGGAAAACCCAACTATATGTAACTCAAAGACACTGACTTTCCCTCTAAAGACATACATAGACTGAAGTTAAGGGCTGGAAAAAGATATTCCATTTAAATAGAAACCAAGAGACCTGGGATAGCTATACTTACAGCAAACGAAACAGATTTTAGGCAAAAACTTTAAAAAAAGACAAAGAAGGTCATTTTATAATGATGGGGGGTAAACTCATCAAGAAGTTTTGACAACTGTAAATATATATTCACCCAACATTCAAGCACTTAAACATATGAGGCAAATAATCTGAAAAGGGAGATAGCTGTAATACAATCATAGGAGGAGACTTGATGACCCCACTGACCCCACATTCAACAATGGACAGATATACATGGATGGAGTTGGTACACATTCTTCTTAGCAAAGTATCTCAAGAATGGAAGAAAAAGTATCCATAGTATACAGCCCTACTATGAAGCTAAATTATAGCTTTCATATGTAGGCTATAACCCAATTATAGCACAAGAATATGGGGAAGGAGATAAGAGAGGGAAGGGGAAGGGTGGGTGTAGAGAGGGTAAATGGTGGGATCACACTTATGGTACATCTTAGAAGGGACAAGTGAAACCTACAAAATGCAAAACAGAAATGTTTTCACATAATAAATGAGAAAATCTCATGAAGGTTATGTCGAACAGTTGAATGAAAATATTTCAGACTGTATATGAAGTCTGCACACTGTACCCCATGATTGCACTAATGTACACAGCTATGATTCAATAAATAAAAAATAAATTAATTTAAAAAAATGATGAATCATATGTGGCCTCAATAGTCAGGGTCAGAGGTAATATATTATATATAGACAGCTATAAAGTGAGATATGGTAAAAGCCAAAGAAGTACATGTGTATTGTTCTCTAGTTGTTTCATGCATACAAATCTCATTTCTCTAACATACATATGCACTCACTGTGGATATAGGCAATTACTTGGTGTTATATAAATACATTCTAACTTCCAGTTAATCTAGTAACTTTCCCTGAGATATTTATAAACGCCCACACCCCTTAAAAACTGAATTCATTAACTATTTTATATTTGCCATAAAATGGTCTAAGAATCTTAATACCAAATTTGTGTTCTATATAAAGACTGACTCTTAAGCTATAAAATTTTAACACACAAAAGTACTTAATTTGTCTTAGCTAAATTAGTTGAACATTTGATATATCAGGATTTGGATTTGCTACAAGATATAGAAAACCCAAAATAATACTGTCTAAAGCATGGCAAAATTTACTTTCTCATGTAACTAAAATTAGATGACAAGCATTTTAGGTCTGGTATATCAGCCCTAGGATTATCCAAGAAATTACTTTCTTACTGTAACTAGAATCTAAAACTCAATCAATAAGAAAAGAACAAACAACCCAGTTTATAAGTGGGCAAGAGACCTGAACAGAAACTTCTTTGAAGATGACAGATAAATGGCCAACAAACACATTAAAGAGTGATTATCATCTTTAATCATCAGAGAAATACAAATCAAAACCACTCTGAGATATCAGCTAACCCCAGTAAGTTTAGCCCATGTCACAAAGTCCCAAAACTAAAGATGCTGGCATGGATGTGGAGAGAAGGGAACACATCTACACTGCTGGTGTGATTGCAAACTGACACAGCCTTTTTGGAAAGAATATAGAATCCTCCAAGAACTAAAGACCTTCCATTTGATCCTGCAATCCCATTACTAGGTCGGTATCTACCCAGAAGAACAAAAGTCATTGTATCACAAAGACATTTGTACCAGAATGTTTACTATGGCTCAATTTATAATTTCCAAGTTGTGTAAGCAACTCAAATGCCCATCAACCAATGTATCAACCAACTGTGGTATATGTATACCATGGAATACTAAGTGTAAGTGACCCAAATGCCCATCAACCAATGTATCAACAAACTGTGGTATATGTATACCATGGAATACTATTCAGCCATTAAAAAGATGGAAACTACACAGAAAGATATTTTCTGTTTACGTGGATGGAGTTGAAACATATTTCTCTTAGTAAAGTATCGCAAGAATTAAAAAGCAAGTATCCACTGTACTCAATAGTAATATGAAACCAATATATAAGCAACTGCATACCCACATGAAAGAAAAACACTTGTATATTCAAGTGAGAGGGAAGAGAGAGGATGGAAAGGGGAAAGTAAAGGAGTGAGGAATATTAACAAGTTCTCACATAATGTACACAATGTAAGGGTGGCTAGCACACCCTCAGATTAAAGGGTTCAATTACAACTTGACCTTTACCTTAGAAATCAAAACACTATAACCTAAACACTTGTATCCCTATATTAAATGGAAATAAAAAGAGAAGAATTTCTCCAGAAAAGCATTTTTTAAAGAAATAGTCCTTTTAACATTTCTATTACTAGAAGAATTCCACTGGTTTTCAACAGAAATCATGAATTTATAAAAAGTTATCTCATCTTCAAATTCTCATTAAGGGAAAAAAACCTATTGCTCTCCTCAAATTTCAGTATAGAGTTAAGAAACTGGGTAATGGCCATGGAACTGTGAGGAGCAACATGGATCTTGTCCCCAGGGAAACAACTACAACTGGTAAAAATTATAAAATGACAGCCCTTTCAAGTAAGTGGAAGTTGTCCTAAGACCATTCAGTAAAAGGAGCAACATTTGTCCTAGAAGTCTACTAAAACTCAGTAAGAATAGCAAGAGTCTGTGATATCTGAGCCATGACCTTCTCCTTCTTTTCTTCATTCCCTCCCTCTCCCACTCTCAACAAAATCAAAGTTCTATTCCTTATGAGTGCTGGGAGGAGAGGGATTTCTGTGTTCCTCACTGCATTCATAAGGAGTAGAGTTTCTATCAAAACTTCAATTACCTTCAATTAAAAAAAAGAAAAATGAAAGATTCATGTTTAACATACTGCAAAAGCTACAGTAATAATAAAGACAACATGGCAGTAGTGTTAAGGATAGGCATATAGACCAATGGAATAGAATTAAGAGTCCAGAAATAAACCATTTTATTTATAGTCAATTGATTTTCAACAAGAGTGCTAAACAATTCAATGAAGAAAACAATAGACTTTTAACAACTAGTGGTGGGACAACTGCATATCCACATGGAAAATGAAATTGGACTCCCACCTCACAACATATATGAAAATTCAAAGTGTACAATAAAAGTAAATATATAGGCTAAAAGTATAAAACTCTCAGGAAAACATAGGAATAAATCTTTATGACCTTAAATTAGAAAATGGCTTCTTATATACAACTCCAAAAGCACAAATAAGAAAAGAAAAAAATAAAGTGGAGTTTATGAGAATTAAAAACTTTTGTGTAAAGTATACTATCCAAAAGGAAAAGACCAAAAATAACAAAGAAAATATTTGTCGATGACAGACATGATAAGGGATTTGTTTCTAGGATATATGAAGAATGCTTACAACACAGTAATAAAAGACAAATAACCTAATGTGAATATATAAAAAATATTTCTCCAAAGAGGATGCACAAATGGCTATTGAGTATGTGAAAATATGCTCAACATCAGCAGTCACAAGTCAAAACCACTTCACATTTAGTAGGAATTGTTATAATATAAAAAGACAGAAAATAACAAGTGTTAGAAAGAATGTAGGAAACTAGAACTTTCACATATGGCAGTTGAATAAGATGGTGCTGCTGCTTTGTAAAGTAATTGAAAAATTTCCCAAAATTTTAAATATTGATATTACCACATACACCAGCAATTCTATTCCAAGGTATGAAAGAAAAATGAAAACATATATCCACACAAAAACTTATATACAAATGTTCAAGCAGCATTATTCATGATAGCAAAAAGTAGATACGACCCAAATGTCCATCCACTGATGAATGGATAAAGGTATATACTTAGAATGGAATGGCATTTGGCCATAAAAATGAATGGAATACTGATACATATTAGAACTGGCTTCTATATGATAGAAACCAGTTGTGGAAAACCTTATATTGTATGGTTTAATTTATATACAATGTCTTGAACAGGCCTAGATTAGTGTTTGACTGTGCCTGTAGAGGTTAAAGGAAAAGGGGGAGTGAATGTTTATGGGCAGGGGGTTTCTGTTGGAAGTGATGACAATGTTCTAAATTGATTATATATCTCCCCAAATTTATGAGCTGGAAATTTACTTCCCAATGCAACCATGTTGGGAGGTGGAACCTAAAGGGAGATGTTTAGGTCATAAGGACCCTACCCTCATGAATGGATTAACATCACCATAAAAAGGACTTGTATGAGTGGTTTCATTCTTTCTTGTCCTTCTACCACGTGAGGACATAGCAAGAAAGCCCTCACCTGAGGCCAGAACCTTGACCTGGGACTTTAAGGACTACTCAAACTCCAGAACTATGAGAAATAAATGTCTGTTCTTTATAAATCACTTAGTCTATGTATTCTGTTATAGCGGCATGAAACAGACAATTGTGATGATTGCATGATTCTGAATACACTATAAATCAATGGATTCTACAATTTAAAAAAAAAACTTTAGCAGCCATCACATAATTATCATTCCCCTCCAAAAAAACCATGATTTGTAGTCATGTCCAAAATGCACTCAAAATTGGAGGAAAAAATGGCATAACTAAAAACTGTACATAGTATTTTTGTTTAAAATTTGTCAGGATGTGAAATTTTCACATACTGCTCCTTTTGGGAAAAAGGGACTTACTATCTACATTCATGTTTTGGTATTTTTACAATGAAAATATAACTTTTATATTCTAAAAATGGGAATAATAATTATATATTGAAAAGAAAAAGAAAGAATACATACTAGCATTTGAAAAGTCTGTTTTGGAGAGTGATGTTAGGGAAGATGGCAGAATATGAAGCATCCATCTCCCAACTAGCCATTTATATTGGCAGAAACTACCTGAATTTACGCTTTGGGGATTCAGCTTCCAAGGGAGAGATTGACTGGTAAATCTGAAGTTTGATGGATTTTAGCTGTCAGCATGATTTTGGCTGTCAACCCCTTGCCCCCAGCCAGAAGCAAGCAGCATTAGAGATGGTAAGTTACACTTCTGGAGTAGCTTCCTGAAGCAAGTATAGAAAATCAGGGCATTGTTCTCTAAATATTAGAGTTTTGTATTCTGATTGCTGAGATGATGACACGGAGACTAGCCACCATCCTCTCAACAAACACTTGCTGAAGTGGCTTCCAGGGGATTTCAAAAAGCGGCACCTGCTTTTTTATGCACATTGAAAAAGCAGTCACATATATAAGGAAATTTACAAAGCCACCATGCAGTGCCCAGGGGAAAATGTGGATCACCAGTTTGATAGAAGTTTTTCAAATTCTTTATAAAACAAGCACATTGTACTCCATAATTGCATTAATGTACACAGCTATGATTTAATAAATAAAAAAAAAAAAAAAAGAAAAGACCTTAAGCTTTTACTTTAGGCTGATTCCAGGCACACAGACCCCCCTATAATGATTTTCATTTTAACTACAAATCCAAGATAAAGAATCTGATTTCCAGAGATACATGATAAGATTCCAATGTCCAATTTTCAACGACAATAAAAAAATCACTAAGCATACAAAGAAACTGGAAAGAATGGCTCATTCAAAGGAACAAAATAAGTCAACAAAAAAATGTATGTGAGGAAGCCCCTGTGTTGGTATTACTAGACAAAGATTTAATTCTGTTAAACATGCTCAAAGAGCTAAGAGAAGACATGAACAAAGACAGGAAGAATTATGAACAAAAAAGAATATCAAAAAATATATAAAAATTATAAAAAGAAATAAGAAAAAGATTCTGCAAATAAAAAGTATAAGAACTAGGCTCAGCACCTATAGTACAGTGGTTACAGCGCTGACCACATACTCTGAGGCTGGCAGGTTTGAACCTTTGGCCTCGCCCAGCTAAACAATAATGACAACTGCAACAACAACAACAATAACAACAACAACAACAACAAAAGCAAGGCATTGTGGCAAGCGCCTGTAGTCCCAGCTACTTGGGAGGCTGAGGAAACAGAATCACTTGAGCCCAAGAGTTTGAGGTCACTGTGAGCTGTGATGCCATGCCACTCTACCAAGGGCAACATAGTGAAACTCTGTCTAAAAACAAACAAAAAAACCATTATATATATACACACACACATAATATATAGAGAGTATATACATACTCTACATATAGAGAGAGAGTACCTAAAATATAAAATACACTAAAGGTCTCAAAAGCAGATTGAATCAAGCCAAAGAACAAATCAGAAAACTTAAAAATAAGACCATTGAAATTATCAATTCTGAGGAGCAAAAAGAAAAAGGAACAAAGAAAAGTACATAGAGTCTAAAAGATTAGTGGAACACTATCAAGTGGATGAATACATACTTTGTGGGAATCTCAGAATAAGAAAATAGAGTAAAAGAGATATGAATATTTGAAAAATATGGCTGAAAAATCCCAAAATTTGATATAATACATGAGTCTAAATATATAAATTCCTCAACATGATAAAGGGTATAAGAAGAATGCATAACACTCAATGGCTGAAAAGCTAAAAGCTTTCTACCTAAATTCAGAAACAAAACAAGGATGCCTGGTTTTACTACTGCTATTCAAAATAGTTCTTAGAGAAGCATCATATTAAGGCAAGTTGCAAAGGATGAGGCAAAACTATGTCTATTCATAGATGACATGATTTAATATATTGAAAGTATCAAATAATCCACAAGAAAAAGCCATACTTCAAGCTAATAAATTTGGCACAGTTGTAGGGCACAATATCAACATGCAAAAAAAGTCAATTGTCTTACTATATACCAGCAATGAATAATCCAAAAAGGAAATTGGAAAGCATGTCTAGTTACTATAGCACCTAAAAGAATTACATACTTAGGAATGTATCTAATAAAAGAGGGGAAAGTCTTACATAATGAAAACTAGAAAATATTGTTGAAAAATAAAGAAAATTGAAATAAATGGATCTGTGTTCATGAATATGAAGACTTAAATATTTTTAAGATGACAATACTATCCAAATAAATATAAAAATTCAAGGCTATCCATATGAAAATCCAAGAAATATTTTTTGTAGAAATGGAAAAGCTGATATTTAAATTCGTGTGGAATTTCAAGGGGACCTGAACAAGCAAAATAATCTTGATAAACATTACAATAAAGAACTCACAGTTCTTGACTTCTAAACTCACTACAAAACTAAAGTAATTAAAATATATGTGGTAATGGCATAAGGACAGACATGTGAACAAATGAAGTAGAAAAGAGAAGCCATAAGTAAACTGTCACATCTCTCATCAATGGATTTTTAACACAGATACCAAGGTCATTCAATGGGAAAAGGACAGTCTTTTCAACAATGATGCAGGGAACACTGGCTATCCATAGGCCAACAAATGAATTGGACCTTACCCCATATACTTAAAATGAATCAGAGACCTAAATTTAAAAGCCAAAACTATAAAACTCTTAGAAGAAAACATTGGAAAAAATCTTCATGACATTCAATTTGGCAACAACTTTATAGATCTGACATCAAAAGCACAAAGTAAGAACAATAGATAAATTAAAACTTTTGTCCATCAAGGTACATTATGAAAAGAATGTTAAGAAAACCCTAATGAATAGAGGAAAATATTTGCAAATCATAGTCAATAAGGTATTAATACACAGAATATAAAGGATTCCTAAAACTCAACCAAAAAAAAGAAAACTGATTTAGAGATGCCAAGGACTTGAAAAGGCATTTTCACAAAGAAAGTATACAAATGATTAATAATCACTCAGCAGCATCATTCATGAAGAAAACAGAAATAAAAACCACAATGAAAGATTACTTTATATCACTCCATGATGGCTATAATTAAAAAAATTAAAAACAAGTGTGGATGAAAATGTAATGAAATTATAACCATCATACATTGCTAGTAGGAATGTAAAATGTTACAACCATTGTGAAAAATCGTTTGGCAGTTTTTCAAAAAGTTAAACATACAGCTATCATATGATCCTACAAGTTCCCATTCCCATATATTCAAAATAATTTAAAGCAGGTATTTGAACAGATATTTGTATGCCAGTGTTCATTATTCACAATATCCAGAAGGTAGAAACAATTCGAGTGTCCATCAATGGTCAAATAGATACACAAAATGTGATATGTACAATAGAATATTATTCATCCATAACTAAGAATAATATTTTAATATATGCTACAACGTGTATGGATCATGAAAATATACTTAGTGAAATAAGTGAGATGCAGAGGAAAACATTATGTTGTTCTACTAATATGAAGTACCTAGAATGAGCCAATTAATAGGAACATAAAGTATAATATAGGTTATCAAGGATTGGGGTGGGGGAATATTTATTGTTTAATGGGTACATAGTTGTTTGGAACAATGAAAAAACCTGGGATATAGATAATGGTTATACAACATACAAATGTATTTAAATCTACTGAATTGTAAATTTACAAATGATAATAATAATATTATATATAGTTAGCCACAATTTTTTAAACATCTTGTTTGAATTCTGGCTCTACCATGAACTACATGACTTTTAAAAAGTCATTCAACCTTTTAGAACCTCTTACAAAAGTATTGAGGTAGTTAAGTTCTCTTTCAATTTCCTCATCTATAAAACGAGAATATTAACAGTATCTATTCCTGAATGTATACTTGTAAAGATCTGGACTATATGTAAGTCTGCAATACAAGTTGGATATTACAATTGTGAAATAATGTTCTTACTGTAAGAAACAATGCAATCATTAATTACAAGGGTCAGCCAATGAATGCTGTCTCAGTATGGATCTTTTTACTAAATACTGTACAATGGTTATTAGTAAAGTTTTTCTGTAAAGAGCAAATGCAAGTAAATTTTTAAGATTTTCAGGCCATAAGTTCACTGTTGCACAATTAGTTGACTCTACTATTATAGCATGAAATTAGCCATAGGTAATATAGAAATGAATGGGTATTACTGTGTTTCAAGAACACTTTATTCACAAAAACAGGTGATGACCAGAATTGGCTCACAGACCCAACCTGATGCTAGATATTAGGCTTGCACAAACAATGTGTTTAAATAAATTCAGATATACTTTTTTTCCCTTTTAATGGACTGCTTTGAAGAATGTTGAACCCCCTCCCTTTAAAATTGGTTAAATTAAACTAGATAATTTATTGATTATTTTTTCCTTTGCTAAACACATTAGCTGATACTTTAGCAGATGTGGCCAAGAGCCCCAGAAGAGAATTTTACTTTGAAACCTACATTTAGATCTTTTGGCTATGTTTTGCCTGGAACTTCCTACCTATGAAAATAATATTTATTTTCATCTTCCATTGCTCTGCCATGAAAATTATCTTCAAAAACCTTGAAAATATATAAGGATTACTTATTACATAGTTCTGCATGCATAGTTCCCTTTGTTAATTATACATTTTTCCTCAGTATATAATTAGGTTAGATATAATAAATTTAACCTTATTTAGTTATTTCTATTATATCAGTACATTCATATTTAAAATATCCATAAGAAATAAATAAAAACTTAGATTAGTCTACAGTATAAAGGCAGGTAATTAAGGGCTTGGCCTTGGTCCACAAGTACCAAAAGTAACCACCAAAATGTAGGGCTCCAGCAAATGTAGGGCTCTACAGTTTGATTAAAGGAATCCCCTCAGGAATTTCCCACAAACCAGGTCTAAATCACACTACTTGATCTAGCATATCCTACTCAGATTCTCTGCACTGTATATTTAAACAAAATACTTCATGGGTCAGACCTAATTGAATTACGATCGCAATCCCTAAGGTATTTCTCCAAATTTCAGAACACAATTAAAGCTACTGTCCCTGCCATTTCTCATTTAAGGGAAAACAGACAAGTTGTACTGCTCATATTGCAGAGGGAAGATATCTTCTCCCAGAACTTTGCCCTTCTTTTCTCCAAAGACTTTTGGCATTTGTAACTAGAGTCTGAAATAAAGTTCCAACTTACCTTATAACTATCCAGGAAGGTAGCTGGTATATAATTATCCTAATTATACACATGAGGAATGTTAAAATTCACAGAGTTTAAGCAAACTTTCCAAGGCCACACAACAAGGAAACAGAACACAAAGATCTAAAATCAAAAGCTTTTACCCTCACTCTGCTCTGCCCTCTGACACTTGAGGATTATACTAAGTCTTAGGTGGTTCCTGAGAGCAAAACATGGGTGCTGTCCAGAGACTGTGTGTGTTGTTCTGTTCCACTATAAGTTGCTTACTTAACAAAAAGTCAGACTTATGAAAACAACTCAACAGGGGGTTTGTTTGCCTTATTTTAAAAAAGGATCAATCAAAGATTTGTATAATTGCATCAATCACAAGTTAATAAATCATTTGAGAAAAAGATTAGTATTTACCATCTAACTTCTCAGAAATATTTCTCCTGTGTCAATAAAAATACATCTGGAATTCAGATACATTACACATTGTACTAAAAAGTAGGACACTGGCTAGGACTGCAGAGATTCTGAGTATTCTCATGGTATTTCTTGTAGCAGGAATGACTTCTTAATGAAATCATTTTAATTTCTGTTTTAAATATTTCTCATATTAAGTTTAATTGTTGAACCTTTAGAAAGTATAACCTCCAAGCATACAGAAAAATTCTATCACACATTAGCTCTTGTCTACTAACCGAACATAGTGATTTTAAAAATAATATGTTTCTTATTCCCCCAATGAGATAATCATGCCCTCAACAATAATCTTGACTCCTGTGTCTTCTAGGCAGCAACCACCACTCAATGAACAGTCTCTATTAGACAACTCTATTGTGGAAGACAGTCAAGTGGAGAATAATAACCCTAACACCCTACATTTCAAAGAGGACAGAGGAGAGTGGGGGCAAAAGCTTTTGATTTTAGATACTTGTGTTCTATTTCCTCATTGTGTGGCCTTGGAAAATGTGCTGAAACTCTGAACGTCAGATTCCTCATCTGTATAAATGAGATAATATATACCAGCTACCTTCCAAGGTAGCTATAAGATAAGCACTGATGAAGGTGGGACCTTACACACAATAGTTATTCAAATGTTTTAGAAGTATTTTCAACCAAAAAGGAGCGAGAAATAAAAAACAGAATGTAGAAGTCCCACTAATCAAAATCTTTCATGCTTTCCTTCTTTCCACATCCCAGCATTTGGGTTAACAGAGGTTTTCTTATCACAGTTAAAGATAACAGTGAAAGTAGTTCAGAAGCAGTGGCCTTTCTCACCTGACTCATGTAAAAAATGGAATAGCATTCCTAGCAGCTGTTATTAACTATATCTCCCCTATTTGCTAATCCTAACTTTGCAACCAGTAATAAAAATACAGTTATTTCTCCCTTAATGCAGCTTTTTGTGAATTCTTCAAGTTATTTCTCATGTTTTCAGGAAAGGCTGAGCCAAACAGATATTAGTTGAGCGCCACACTTCTTCACTGACCTACTCCTGGCTCCCCTAGCCCCCAGACTAGACAGTAGACAGAGAAATAAAAGGTGTGCATTCCAAATAGGAAAATGTGGACTTTTTTTAATAGGTCCAAGTAAAGGTTTATAGTTAGGTAGAACTCTTAATAAAATGGAGTCTACTTTGAGAGAGTAAAGTCTCTTTATTATCTATGCCTCATTAGTAGGGTTAGTTAAAAAATGATGGCATCTCTTCCTCCTTTTTAACATTTTTCTGGTGAAATATATTATTTAGCCATGCTTATGAGACAATAAAATAACAGGAAACTGAGGTAGGAAGGTGTCTTGGCTCCTACTAAAACATAATCTGCAGCAAATTGAGGAGTTTTCAACAAAGAAACTGTTATATACATCCAATAGAGATTTCTTAAATTGCTTAAAATCTCACTAGCTTCCAATCTGACACACAAGATATTATCTCTCCCCAAGCACTTTATCAAACATTTCTTCTTTCTGTTACAGGACAGTGAAATTTGACAAATTTTAAATTGAGGAAATATTTGGTACCACCAGGAGAGAGCAGATAAAACAGCATCTTTAACCTCAGCTCTGTCTCAGTATTATCTTGAAAAACATATTTTCAAGAGCTCTTGTTAGAGTTTTCTCTTTTCATAGAAACAAGAGTTCTTTATTTAACAAAACTATGCCATCCAAGATAGTGATAAAACCTTTTGTGTGAGTCTGAGGGCAAAATAAGAAAACACCTAGAAGTGATTGTAGACTATACAAAGGTCCACCTTGTGGTTTCTAAAAATTCAAATTTTGTTCCATTTTCTATTTTACAAGAATCTGTCACTTTATAATCTTATCTCCATTTTAAAGTAACTGCTCAGGAAAAATGCTGGATACTAGCAAGTCAGGAGAATAAGATATATGTTCTTTCCTCTCCTGAAGGGATATGTGGGATTTTAGTATTCTGAAAGGTCTAAAGATAAAGTCTCCTGTGTTTTCCAGGTTAAACTAGAGGCAAAATACAACATACAAATGGACAACCTGAAAGAAGAACATTAAGTCACTGACCATAGAAATGGTTTACTGAGGAGTAGGAATTCACAGCTCATAAGACAGACCCTGAGACCTTATGAGCACTCAATAAGTATGTAAAGAAGAGTTCTCTTTCTTCTAGAACCTGGTTTTTAAATATCTGAAAAAATGCAGTTAACAATAACTAAGAAAAGATATGTGTGGGGTTAGAAATCCCCGCATGTAAGTCTCATGTACTTCTCATTTGAGTAAGCCACTAATGGGTTAAACTGGCTTTTGCCTTCACAGAAAAAGCAATAGATTTGGGCAACCCTGAGGCAAACACGAAGACTGTTTTCTGGTCATCCAGAAACAGATACTTTGAAGTTTTTGCAGCCATTGTCTCCTAGGTTCTTGCCTGGAGGCTTGGTCCAGAGGTTGACAAAATGTCTTTACATTTTGTCAAATGCCTAAAGATCTTAGCACTGTGGAGAAACGAAGGCAAAGACCCATTTAAAGTTAACTTGTTAAGTACATGAGGAAATAGTTCTCCTATAGCTCTATCTCTCTTATTTTATGTAGATTTTTTAAGACCTAAAAGTAGAAGAGTATTGAGCTGTTTTCTGGGAAAGGATATCTGCTACTTAAGTTTAAAGTCAAATAATGAATATTGTAAATCACAGATTTAAGTGTGCACATGACTGCAAAAGTATATACGGTAGTGAGAAATAAAGTTAACAGGCTAGATACCATAACAGAGCTTGTAGCCTGCTTCTTGTGCCTTTCTTAACATTGCAGTGCGGATTTACACTTGAGGCAAATAGCCCCTTGCGTCTCAAGTCACGCAACAGGGGGAAGTCCATAAATACAAAAGTTGAGTTCCTGAAAAGATCAACAAAACTGATAAATCATTACCCAGACTGTGACTGACCAAGTAAAAAAAGAGAGACAATCTAAATGATTAAATTTGGAATGAAAGAAGGATTATTACTACCAAGTATACAAAATAAAAATAATGATGAGAATACTATGAACTGCACACCAACAAATTAGAAAATCTACATGAAACACACAAGTTCCTACAAACATCAAAACCAAGAAAACTGACTCAAAAGTAAAATATATACACATATATTAATAGCCCTACAACTTAGAGATTGAATTGGTAATCTAAAAAACTTCCCACAACTTGGGTGGTGCCTGTGGCTCAAGGAGTACAATGCTGACCCCATATACTGGAGGTGGCAGGTTCAATCCTGGCCCTGGCCAAAAAACTGCAAAACAAACAAACAAAAAAAACTTCCTACAACTCTACCAAGGGCGACAAAGTGAAACTCTGTCTCTTAAAAAAAAAAAGAAAGAAAGAAACTTCCCACAAAAAGAAAAAAAAAGCCCAAACCCAGATGGCTTCACTAGTTAAGTCTACCCAGTGTTTAAGGAAGAGTTAACACCAATTCTTCACAAACTTCCAACAATGACAACAACAACAAAAATAGAGGAAGACCAGTATAAAGACAACCCAAGGAAACTACAGACCAATGTGCCTTGTAGACACAAAACCCTCAACAAAGCACTAACAAACTGAAGCCATATAAAAAGGCTTTACAACACAAGCAAATGGGATTTTCAAAGATCATAAATGCAAAGTTGGTTCAATATACAACAAATCAACATAACATATACGATAGATGTAATACACTATACAAAGGAAGGAAAACAATTATCAGTTCAATAGACACAAAAAAAGCATTTAGCAATATCCAACACTCTTTCATGCCAAAAACACTAGAAAAAAAAAAAAGGAATAGAAGGGAACTTCTTCAGCCTAATAAAGAGCATCTTTATGGGAGAAACCCACAGCTAACATGCTTAATGGTGAGAAGCCAAAAGCTTTCCCACTAAGGCACAAGACAAAGATGCTTGCTTTTGCCACTTATATTAGACCACAGACCTGAGGTTCTAGCCAATACAGTTAGGCAAAAACAAGACATAAAAGATATCTAGTCTGAAAAGGAAGAAGCAAAACTACCTCTATAGATGACAAAATCTTTTGTATAGAAATTCCTAAGGAATCTACAAGCACACACACAAAACTATTACATGACTTAGCAATTAGGAATTGGGCTGCAATAAACATTCTGGTACAAATATCTTTGTTATAATGTGATTTTTGGTCTTCTGGATATGTACCTAGTAGAGGAACTGTAGGACCGAATGGCAGGTCTATATTTAGATCTCTAAGTATTCTCCAAACTTCTTTCCAAAAGGAACATATTAGTTTGCATTCCCACCAGCAGTGTAGAAGTGTTCTCTTTTCTCCACAACCACACCAACATCTCTGGTTTGGGGATTTTGTGATGTGGGCTAATCAAATCTTACTGGAGTTAGACAATATCTCAAAGTAGAATTCATAATTGCTAAGTCATGGAAGAAGCCCAAGTGCCCATCGACCCATGAATGGATTAATAAATTGTGGTATATGTACACCATGGAATATTATGCAACCTTAAAGAAAGATGGAGACTTTACCTCTTTCATGTTTACATGGATGGAGCTGGAACATATTCTTCTTAGCAAAGTATCTCAAGAATGGAAGAAAAAGT
>CAUYON010135096.1:0-40077 GCA_963573935.1 Arctocebus calabarensis | reverse complement strand
ATTTTTTCCAATTTTAATATCAGGTATATCCAGATGAAGTAGAATGATTTTGAAGTATTTCTTCTTTTTCTATTGTCTATAAAATTTGGCATGATCTGTTTTTTGAAATTATCTTTTATTTCATTTATAAATATTAGTTGTCTATTTTTTAAGATGCTGGGAAAAGAAAATAATAAGAAGAAGTTAACTGATGACTCCATACTGAACCTCAGAGTGAAGGCATTCTATGATAGACATACTATTATCTGACAATGTGAATGGTTTTTTTTTTTTGTATTATTATTATTACTCAATATAAAAAAAATAAAAATAAAAGGAAAGGCTGTTGAATGCCTGGTGTTTAGTGAACATGTGAAGTAACCCAAGGGCAAGGCAGTGTGGGAGGACAGGCCCCAGGATCTGGAGCTAAGGAGACCAGTGGACCAGATACCCACCAAGGGACAGTTCTGTCTGCAACCCACGCTATTGTTTGTGTCCCTTTTGGGATCTTTTCTCCCGTATGTGGTTCACACAATCGTCTTTCCAACATATTGATATCTCTTAGCTTCTACGTAGGGTGTGAGGGATAGACTCACAATCCCCTCCTTCTCAGAGCTGCCCAAAATGAATTCCCAGCATGCAGCTCGCTCTGACAGACCTTCAGGATTGCAGCTCCCACTGGGTATTATTTGTAAAGAAAACAAATGAGGATTACATCATGCAGTTGGATTCAAGAGTTAACACTAATTTCTAAGCTGACACAGGAGAAGACAGATACATGCATGCCTTGTCCTTAGGGCACTGCTCTGCCCTTGGGCTCCACACCCCTCTCCCTGGCAGAGACTCCTTAGCTTGCAAACCTCTGCTCCTGTGCAAACAGGACCACCTGTGACGTAGGCAGGGCGAAGGCTGTCTTCATGGTCTACAGGTGAGGCTCAGAGTGGTTCAGTGATAAGCTCAGTATTTTCCACTGCTGTGTGCATGCACTCACATGTGCACACATGTGCCCCTTCCCTGTTCCAGGTGACCAGGCCGACCTGGCACTGTGCACCATTCCGGCTCTCTTTTCAGCGTCCTGGAGGCCTCAGCAGGAGAGGAGAGTGGGGGGAGAGGCAATGAGAAGCTTCTTCTCCATGCATAAAGCTGTCCACTCTCCTTGTGTTCCACGCCTTGGAAGTACTCCTTTAGGTCCCAGCCCTCTGCAGTGTGGGGAAAGCTCCCATTGTTGTCATCTCTGGCTGCCAGGACACTTCCGTGTTCCCTTAAGCTTCCCACCCCTTGGACAAGAGGCCCTCCTACAGACACTCCTGCGGTGACTTTGCTTTTTGCTGCATTCGTGCAAGGAGTATGGCCAAGTCACACGACTGGAAATAGCCCTGGCTTTGCCACTGGGATCCAGCTGTCCGCATCTCACCCCAAGACTCTTCACTCCCTAGGGAAATGCTGCCTCCTGTGAGCGGGGAAGGGAAGGAGTAGTGCGAATGTTTCACCACCTGCTCCTGTGGTTTAATCTCAACTGCTTCACCAGGGACTTTGGTTTGTGTGATGCCATCCTGTCCCCTACCCCCGAGCTCCCTCCCTACTGCAGAGGCCTTGGTTAATTCTGCTTGGCTGCTGCTAAAGCTCAGCGATCCCTGCTAAAGCCCAGGGATCAAACACTAGGTCGTGTATTGGGAAAGACAAAAAACAAAACAAAAATAAACAAACAGAAAAAAACCCTCCAAGGTCTCTGCCCTGCAAGGAGAAAGAATAATTTGCATGCAGATAGCTATGATACCAGGTGTATGTCCTGTCTGCTATGGGAGAGAAACAGCTCCTCGGCTGGAGGGCTGGGGCCTGAGGACTGCCTAGGTTGCTCTGGGGAAATTGGAGAGGAAATAGCCACTGACTTTAGTGCTTAACAGGCATTATTTCCATAGAGGCTCATTTTAAAAGTGCAGAAACTTAGGCTCAGAGGTATGCACTGATGGGACAGAGACCCCAGCATAGTAAATGTTGTGCCCTGTTTTCTCCATGCTGATGTCTCTCAAGGTTCAATGCCCAAAGGGTCTGCACTGACTCGTGAGAAGGGCTAGTTTTCAGGACTAAAGCCGGAGCCCCCAGGTTTGTTCTAGAAGCTGTACTGTGTTTCAACACACGGTTGCCTAACAGTAATTTTCTTGCAAAGGAGCAATGCCAGAACTTCTCTGCCTGGTTGAGAAACAGCATACTGTTTGTGCCGTGCAAAGCAGAAAGATGTTATGAAATGCTGCTGACCCAGGCCCAGGTGGCCACGAGTAACTCCCAGCTCCAGGGGAGAGGTTGTGGCAGGGGCCCTGGGAAATGCTGCTTTCAGCCAAGCCATTGCATGACCATTGGCCAAAAGGCCCCCAAATTCCTTAGATTCTGAGGCTAGCTCACAGGCCCCACCAGGGCTCTAAGTTCAAAAGTGAGTAAGCTGGCACATGACCAGCAGAGAAAGCTGCAGCTCAGGACTGTACACTGTCCGGCCCTGCTATTTCTTCCACTGTGTGTCCTTGGACAAGCGCTTAGCCCCTCTGTGTTCTTACCCCCTCACCTGCCAAAGGCACAGCCAGCAATCCCCACCCTCTCAAATATCAAGGTGGACGATGGCTGGGAATGTCCAGGAGAGGTGTACACCCTCAATACCTCAAGGGATACGTAGCAAATAATCACAGCATCTGCTTTTACAAATTGAATTTTTTTAAAAAGTCCTTCTTCCTTACTACTTTATCAATTAGAAGCAAGCTGCTTTTAGTCCTTGCTTCAAAAGGAGGAGGAATATGATGAGCCAGAAGCCTTGGATGACTTTGAACAAAAGTCACAGCCTCTCAGTTCCTCTCTGTCTCCCTCTGTCAAGTAAGGGGCCTGGGTGAAACCACCATAGAGATGACCTTGGAGGTCATCAGGTTGTTAAGACAAGCAGAAGGCATGGTGGGACAGCCCTAGGGGCTCAACCAGCCTTCCTGTCCTGCAGGTCTATAAACCCTGCTGTGAGGATTCTAGATGCGAACTAGGCCCATCCATCAGATGCATTTCTTATGGTTTGGGAGGCCATTGCCATAGCTTCTGCCATTGCTACTGGCCACCATGGTTACTGGGGCCACTCTCCAATTCTGTGGGCATTAAGAGCTCATTGCAGGGGTGCAGTGGCCGCTTACCAGTGTCCCAAGCCCATTACTCCAACGGTTCCGGAGCTGGGCTCCTGCTTCTGTCCCTGCATGATGGTGGCAGAGGTAGCAGCCCTGCAGATTGTTCTGGCGGTCCTTCCAGAAGGCCTCTCGGAGCTCCTGCTCCAGTCCTAACATTAACACCCACCACAGGCCAAGGGCTGGACTGTGCACCATGGCAAAAAAAATAGGAGTGCAAAATCCAGGTGGGCATGGAAAGAGGACTGGCTGGCTTCCCTCTCGTCACTCACTTCCTGCCCCGGGCCCATGTGCACCTGTGGAAATCCTCCTCATCCTTCAACATCAGCCTGGATCTTCCTTCCTCCAGGGAACCTTCCTGATACTGTGCTAACAGCACTCTCTGCTCTCCGTGACTACCAGCGCTTTGCACCTGTTTCTCTCCCATAGCAGACAGGAATCATAGCTATCTGCATGCAAATTATTCTTTCTCCTTGCAGGGCAGAGACCTCCTAGGTTTTTTTTCTGTTTGTTTATTTTTGTTTTGTTTTTTGTCTTTCCCAATACATGACCTAGTGTTTGATCCCTGGGGGAACCCCAGTCCGTAAAACCACCACATTGGATGGTTTAATGAATGAATAATGCTCACTGAGGAAACAAAATGTGGACCAAAGCTTGAGGGGAGCAGCACATGGTAATGTACACAGGGGCTAAAGGAAGCGCCTCCAGCAAAGAACGGCAGCTCCTCCCCCATCCCTGCAGCCAGGTGGCCCCTGCCCCGCCCCAACCCGCCCCCTAGTGGTCAGAGGTACAGTCTCTGAGCAAATTGAACTGTGGAGGTGCCAGACTCCAGGATACCAAGAGCAGTTAAAGTCTAGGGCCAAAGATGGAAAGAGAAAATAATTTTTTATTTGATTCAGATAAAATTATGTTGCCAGAATTCCCTGAGGTCCACCACCATCAGCAAGCCCTAAGCTTCTAATCTGCCATCTCGTGACTCACTCTTCAACATGAATGGACAGTCATGAATCAGACATTTCACGAAAGTGCCCGACGTTAAAAAGAGGAACCAGGGTGGCACTTGTGGCTCAGTGAGTGGCGCCGGCCCCATATACCAAGGGTGGCAGGTTCAAACATGGCCCTGGGCGAACTATAACAAAAAAATAGCTGAGCGTTGTGGCAGGTGCCTGTAGTCCCAGCTACTCGGGAGGCTGAGGCAAGAGAATCGCCTAAGCCCAGGAGTTGGACGTTGCTGTGAGCTGTGAAGCCACAGCACTCTACCGAGGGCGATAAATGAGACTCTGCCTCTAAAAAAAATAAATAAATAAACCACTCTTAGAAAAAAAAAAAAAAAAAAGAGGAACCAAAAGAGAAAACAAATACACAGAAAACCAAAGAGAGAATAGGGAACAGAAAGAAGAAAAAAAACTTAGTACGTCCTTGGAGAGAAAGGAGACCACATTGCCCTGGTCATACACGCTCTATCCAAGGGCGCTGAGGGAAGGGAGTAATCAGGGAATACGAACGATTTCATGGGCTTCCCAGAACCACTCTCCGGTTTGATCATTTGGTAGAGGATTTATGGAATTGACTGCAAGTTTCTATAAACACAGTTACAGGTTATTTCAGGGAAAGGCTATAGACCGGCATCAGCTGGGGTAAAGGTGTATGAGGGAGACAGAGCCCAGGAAAGTACAAACCGCAGAGATTTTAGGAGTGCGCCATGGAGTCAGGCGGCTTTGCTCTGCCAGCCTCATGTGTCCTGATCCCTGTGGAGCATTGCAAACCAGGGAAGCTAACCCGAGGCCTGGTGTCCAGAATTGTTATTGGGGCTCAGTTATGTACACATCATTAATCAGCTGTGTGGATAGCTGACCACTGTCCACTCCAGGCATGACACGAAGCCCCTCAACCCGAAATTACTTTGTTGGGCTTTCTGGTGTGACCTGCCTCCATGTTACGTCACATTGTTGGTTTAAATATGAAAGCATTCAAAACATTTGCTTTCCATGTGTGCCCTTATGAAGAATATAGTCAAATTTCTGATCCTGCAGAAGTAGGAAGCACACCAAAAGGAAAGAAAAAAAAAAGGACAGAAAAGAAAGAAGGAGGAAAGGAAGGAAGGGAGGCAGGGAGGGAGGGAGGGACGGTCGGACACAAACCCTTGAATCTGGGCTGGCCTTGTGACTTACTGTCTCTCTCTACTCTGGTGTTTTTAAAGCGTGCAGGCCAGCTGTTCTGTAGCATGCCCCCCAATTCGGATTTGTTGGATGTTTCCCAGCTTACATGCGGGTCATGAATTCTTGGCCAGAATACTACAAAAGGAAGGTCAATCTTTCTCAGTGCCATTATGCATCCTGTTTGGAACTGAATTCAGTGATTTTGAGCATTCTCAACAAAATTGTGCAACCATCAGTACAAACTAATTTTGACTTATGAACGTGGCAGAAGTGACAAGCAATCCAGACCTAGATCTCAAGAGGCCTTTGCAGCTTCTGGTCCCGTGCTAGGAATTGCCCTGTCGCCATGAGAAATGAACCCAAACTGGCCATGAAGGGGCCATGAAGAGAGAAGCTCAGCCACCACACACCCCAGCTGGCCGGAGGCTCCAGTCATGGGAGCCTGAGCTGAGTGAGCCCAGACCAGGAGGACCACCCAGCTGACTCATAAAATCATAAGAAATAATCAAAATATTTTTTGTTGGAGCCATGTGTTTTGAAGTGGTTTATTAACCAGCAAAAGCTAACGAATAAACCTGTAATCCGGTAAATAATAGAAGGGCTGTCTCAAGAAAGCTGCCGAGAAAGAATTCCTACCATGACCACTAGCCCTACCCTTAGCATCACAGGGCCCAGGGCACGATTACAGGTGGAGGCCTATATACTTGTATCTAAATACTTAAAAGATACCTAATCAAGCCAGAAACAGTGCCATGGATGGGATAATGGGATATGTATATACTCCTACCTTAGCAAATGCATGAGGAGTACAACCTGGAAGGAAGAGGCGTCTTGAATTCCCACTTGGAGTTAATTCCGGGTGAGATTATGAAGATGTGGGGAGAGTCGGCCTCGCCCACCGTGGTGGTTAATTTTATGTGTCAACATGACTGGCCAAACCAGATATCTGGTTAAATGTTATTTCTAGGTGCTTGTTTCTGGAAGAAGCTATAAGCATTTGAATTGGTGGGCTGAGGAAAGGAGACTGCTGTCCCCTGTAGTAGGGGCATCATGCAATCTGCTGAGGACCTGAGTAGAACACAGAGGGGGAGGAAGGAGGAAACTCACTCCACCGCCTGGTTGAGCTAGGACACTGATCTTCTCCCCTCAGTACCTCTGGTCCTCAAGGTCTCAAACTTGACCTGGAATTCACACCATCAGGCCTTGGAGCTACACCACCTGGGTCTCTTGGGTCTCCAGCTTATAAACAGTAGAGCACAGGATTCTCAGCCTCCATAATCGGTGAGCCAACTCCTTGTAATAAATCTCTTTCGACATAGATAGACACAAGGAGATAGAAATAGTTGCACTGCCGGTTCTGTTGTCTGCAGTGTTACCAGCCCTGACTGGTACCCTCGCCACTTTCTCCCTTCATCCCAGTTCTGTCCAGCGCCACAGGGAGATGCAGCCTACCTGTCCAGAATTTCTATCCCAGTCTACCTCCCACCTCCAAAGAGATGCCCTGGCTGTCCCTGAGGGTGATGGGATCACATATGTGTACATGTGTGCGCGCGTGCACAGACACATACACACACACATACACACAGAGCAAGGCCCACGCTCAGAGGAACAAACCCAGACAGGGAGCCCCACAGAGCCAGAAGCAAGTGGACCAGGCATCTCAGGATCCGAGGTACCCAGGGCACAAGTCTGGAGGGAGAGAAACAGGTTTTGTTTGGCCTGACCCATTCAACTCACAGACTCCTCAGCGTGCAGGGAAGGACAAGCCCAGAGGAAGGCTTTCAAAAGCACAGGGCTGGCTCAGCACCCACAGCACAGTGGTTACGGTGACAGCCACATACACAGAGGCTGGCAGGTTTAAACTCGGCCTGGGCCAGCTAAACAACAATGACAACTGCAACAACAACAACAAAAAATAGCTGGGCGTTGTGACGGGCACCTGTAGTCCCAGCTACTAGCAAGGCTGAGGCAAGAGAATCGCTTAAGCACTAGAGTCGGAGGTTGCTGTGAGCTGTGATGCCACAGCACTCTACCGAGGGCAGCATACTAAGACTCTGTCTCTAAAAAAATAAAGCATAGGGCTGGGGCTCCTTTTGCTTTGCCTGAGGCTGGCAGATGACCCAGAAATCCCCAGAGGGAAGTCCTCTGAAAAAACTAATGTATTTGAACCTAAAATGGACCACATAACAAAAAAAATGAATATTAATGGTAAGCCCATAGAAATCTAAGCAAAAAAAAAAAGAGAGAGAGAGAGAGAGACAGAGAGAGAAAGTAATTAACTTTAAGAAAAGAAAACATTTGGGCAGTGCCTCTGGCCCAGTGGGTAGGGTGCCGGCCCCATACGCCGGAGGTGGTGGGTTCAAACCCAGCCCCGGCCAAAAACTGCCAAAAAAGAAAAGAAAACATTATTCATTTACTAAACCTGTATAATACACCATCTGGTTCAGCCATTGTTTCTGTTATATGTTGCTTTGTGCCTGGAGAGACAAAACTGGGTAAACAAGTCCCTTTATAGATGATACAACCACAGCCATGCTGAAAAGAAGAGAAGACAGGTTGGCGAGAAGGGAGTCCCAGAGGAAGAAGAAAATGAATGTGTTTGTCACCTTGATGAGAAACATCATACATTTTAGCCTCCACTCCCCAGCTGCCCTCTTCCCCTCTGTCAGCAAGCGCTGACCTACTAGCATCGCAAGGCGTTCTGCTTACAGAATGAAAATGTAGAGGACCAGGTTGCAATGAAATGCAATTTTGGAAAATTAAATATTCATTCATGACAGCCCTGGAGAAGAACAAGAGAATGAAGGAAAAAAGTAGCCAGAGAGTGGGAAGAAGGAGGAGGGGGGGGAGAGAGAAAGAAGGGAACAGCAAAGCATCCTGCCATCTGAAACCAGCAGGGACACCTGGCTTGCTGCAGACTCACAGTGGGATTCCAAACAAGGCACCCACGGCTAGAGCACAGCCATGTCAACCAAGCACTGTGCCTTCTGGAACAAAGAGCAGGGTTTATGTCATGGCCTATCAACACTTCCTCCCTCCCTACTCCCAGCTATACACCTGTGCTCCACTTCCAGGACAACAGGCCAGGCGATCCTCATGACTGTCCTCACCTGGGCCTCATCACCCCCTGTCTCCTCTGCCAGACAATCCTGGGAGACCTCCCAGGACTATGAGAACTTACTTGTGTTCTATATCTGGGGTGAGCCCTTGGGCAGAGATAGCGCCAAATTCTGTAACTGAATCTGAGTTTTTGAGCTGGAACAGACCTTCAAAATCACCTAGTCAAAGAGATCGTCCCCTCTCACCTTTTAAGTGGAATAATGATATGAGCCTGTAATCTGTAGCAAGCAAGAAAGAGCTGCACTTAAGACGCTGATTGCACTTGAAGCAGCAGATGCCTTTCCAGATGTTACTGAGACGTGCTGCCAGTGCAAGTAGGCAGGGCGTGAAAAATTTCAGCATTATCAGGGTTCTGAGATGAAAACACCGAATATTAATAGATGAAGAGTTCAGACATTGCCTCGATGTTTCTTTATTTCTACAGTGGAAAGAGTTTTATTGATTTTTTAAATTAAATAAGCAATACACACATAAAGGATTTAAAACTGTAGGAAAAAGGGAAAAGTATAAAATTTAACATTTACATATAGACGTTAACTTAGTATGACTATCTTTTCAGGTGTCTGCATACAAATGTGTATGCTCACACACACAACTATTATTTTACATACACGGAATACATCCAGGTATTTATTTTCCCTATAAATGCCTTTTATAAATATAGTTGTCTTATGTTTTCCTTGTCTGCACCCCACTATATCAGCAAAAGCTTTTCTTTATACATTTCTTGGAGCTCATTTATCTATAAACAAATACAAGAAGGAACTTTGGGCCATCCTATTAGAAAAACAGGTTCATATCATACATCTTTCTCTGTATTTTGCCTGATTGCCTTTAGGCTTTATCTACACCATCGGCTCTTCCAGGTCCTTGCCTCCTGGCCCACCATGCAATTTGGACTTACCAGTCTCTATAACCATATGAACCAATTCCTTATATTAAATCACTCCATATATACTGGATATATAGAATTCCATCCCCAGGTATATACGCAAGAGAAATGAAAACACATATATGTCCACATAAAAACTCATATGCAGTTGTTTACAGCAATATTATTCACAATAGCCAAAGAGTGGAGATAACCCAGAATGTAACCCACATGTCTGTCAATGGATGAAGTACGGAGAACCCTCAAAGAACTCAACTAGACCTCCCATTTGATTCTGCAATCCCATTACTGGGCATCTACCTATAAGAAAAAAATCATTTTATCATAAGGACATTTGCACTAGACTGTTTATTGCAGCTCAATTTACAATCGCCAAATTGTGGAAACAGCCTAAATGCCCACCAATCTAGGAATGGATTAATAAACTGTGGTATATGTATACCATGAAATACTATACAGCCACTAAAAAGGATGGTGACTTTACATCTTTTGTATTAATTTGGATGGAGTTGAAATACATTCTTCTTAGTAAAGCATCACAAGAATGGAGAAGCAAGAATCCAATGTACTCAATTCTGATATGAGGACAGTTGATGCTATTACATGGTGGGGGGAGAGGGAAAAGGAGAGGGAAGAGAGAGAAGGACGGAGGGGGTTGTGGGGTCACGGTGTGTGACACATCTCTTAGGGGTAGGACACTATTAATAGAGGGACTTCACCTAGCAAACACAAGCAGTATAACCTGGTTCATTGTACCCTCAATGATTCCCCAACAATAAAATAAATAAAATAAAATGAAATAAAATAAAATAAAATAAAATGGGGCATATCTATGCAATGGAACATTATTCAGCAAAAATAAAGGAGAATATTGAGACTTGCTACAATATAGATGAACTTTGAAAATACTAGGCTAAGTGGAAAAAATGAGACAAAGAACCACATGTTGATTGTATGATTTCATCTATAAAAAATGCCCACCATCGGGAAATCTATACAGACAGCAAGTAGATTAGTGGCTGCCTAGAGCTGATGGCATGGGGTAATTAGGGTTGGAAAGCGTAGCTAAAGAATGGGGTTATGGGGTTTCTTACTGGGGTGTTGAAAATTAGGTTCTAAAATTAGGTAGTGGTAATGGTTACACAATTTTTTGAATATACTAATAACCACTAAATTAAAAATAAAGAATACATCATGGCACTGAGAAAAAGTAACATCCCTTTTGTGATATTCCTACCAACCACATGACCAGTGATAAACCATGAGACAAGCCAGAACTGAGAGGCTTTCTGCAGAATCGCTGGCCTGCACTCAAAAATGTCAGGGTCAAGAGAGACAATAAAGGACTGAGGAGGTGTCCCAGATGGACAAAGATGAAAGAGACGTGACAAGTGAATACTAGGTGAATCCTAAATTGGATGAGAGAGAGAGAGAGAGAGAGTGACTGACTTAAGTTTGTTATGTTTTGGTTTTGCATAAAAGACATCACTGGGATACTTTGCTGTGGACTAAGTAATAGTGTTATGCCAAAGCTCATTTCCTGACTTTGCTACTTGTACTGTGATTATGTAAGAAAATATCCTCATTTTGAAGAAATGTATATACTGAAACATTCAGGAAAAAAAGAAGAATGAGAAAAAATGAACTCTACCCAGAGAGATAGAGCAAGCAGACAAAAAATGGTGAAATGTTAAGAACTGGAGAATCTAACAGGAGGGAAATATAAAAATTGTTCCCATCACTTGGGTGGCTTTCTGGGAGTTTCAAATTATTTTATTTATTTCAAAATAAAATGTTAAAAAGAACACATCATGACAGTCTTTCCCAGTCACTGGTGTAAGTCTAATTTGTGGTATTTTATTATCCGCATGAACGAGGCCTTTTCAAGAATTCTGCAACTGATGGACATTGGTTTGGGGTCAAGTTCTTGCCATAAAGTTTATATATATGAATCCTTACATGTTGGTGCTTGTATTTTCACAGGCTAGCGGGCCAGGAGTAAGATTGTTGGGAAGAAAGGCATGTTGTATTTTTTAATTAATTAATTAATACTGACACATAAAAGTTATATATATTTATCACATACGACATGATGTTTTGCAATGTGTATACATTGCGGAATGGCTACAGGTCCCCAGCCACCCTCCTGCCCCAGTCCCTGGTTGCCACCGTTCTACTCTCGGCCTTCAGGAGTTCAACTTTTTTAGATTTCACATAGAAGTGAGGTCATGTGGTATTTATCTTTCTGCACCTGGCTATTTCACTTACCATAATGTCCTCTAGGTTTTTCCACACTGTCACAAATGATGGGATTTCCTTATTTTTTAAGACAAACTAGTATTCCTTAGTGTATGTCTACCACATTTTCTTTATCCATTCATCCATTGATGGACAGTTACGTTGATTTCATATCTCTATGCTTTTACTTCAATAGCTCTCGCTATATTGCTTTCCAAAAAGGCTATGCAATCCATTTTTCTAATAGTATGTTAGGACTTTCTCCTAATTCTTGTCAATAATGGGCATCACTATTCTTAACTTTAAGTTACATTATTCTAATTTTCCTTTCTCTGACTACTAATGAAGTTCTACATCTTTTAATATCAGTCTTTCGATTTGCTTATGTGAATATGAATTGCCTTTTCAAATATTGCTTATTTTTCTACTTGCTTACTATTTTTTCTTTGTAATCTTTATTTTCTCTTGCAATCCTTCAGTGTGTGTTTAAAAAAATCCTCTCGCCCCTTTTCTTATTATCCTGTTGACTTTATTTACTGTATAATTTTCCCTTTAGAAAATTTTACACTATTACATTTATTTATCTTTCCTAATATACCTTCCAGATTTGTTGCCTTGACTTAAAAAGTCTCCTCTATTGTAAGAATAAAACACAGTTCCTCCAGCTTTCTTTGAATGATCTTTATTTAATGATTTTTATATTTCACATTTAATTTATCTTACCTTTCTTTTTGAAAAGTCAAAAAAAAGTTTAACTTTATTATTTTTAATGAGTGGCTCATGGTGACAGTAGCATTTAGTACATAAATCACAAACCAACCCAGAGGCCCGGCGCAAGCAGTGATTAGAAGCCAAACTGCCAGATTTGGGATCCCAGCTCTGCCACTTGCTAGCTGTGTGACCTTACACAAGACACTTAACTTCTCTGTGCCTCACTTCTCTCCTTTGCCAAATGGGGTAGATTCAAGAGAACCTACTTGAGAGGGTTGTTATGACAATTAAATGACTTCATGTAGATGCTCAGTACAGTTCCTAGACCATAGTATTTTTCAGCTCAAAGTCTGGTCTGAGAGCTCCCAAATGCCTAATCCTCCCCAGGGACTCTCAGCCATCACTACCCTCCTGCTGAAGGCCAGGATCTGCCGTCTCCTTGCCCCGGGGCTCCTGGGTCTAGGCCCCAGATGCTCATTCTGATGGGAGCGGTAAACGCCTGCAGGACCAAGGCCACCTGCCGCTGTGCCTGCTACTGCTGAGCTCAGCAGAGTGGGGGAGTCTGCGGGAAGGACCTCCGGATCATCTATCAAATCCTTCTTCTCTCCAGACCACCTCAGCTCTTGCCGGTCACAAAGCCAAGTGGCCAGGCGGCAGGCAGGTGAAGAGGAAGGGGGTTGAGCCTTCCTAGGCGGTATGAGTGTGGAGGGCTCATGTGCACCTACTCACACACTCTTGTGCACAGCAAAACGCTGAACAGCTTAGGGGGGCTCTCTGCCTAGGAAAGATCAGTTTAAGGAATTGAGGTCAGAAATGAACTAAACATAGTTCTTATAAATATTCCTATATCCCTTGAAGCAAAACAGTAATGCTTGGGGGCGTGGACACAGGAGCCCCCCATCCTGACCTCAGATTCCCCGGGGCCTTCTTCTCTGGAATTAGCACGGACACCTGTGCTCCGCTGGCACGGGGGGGAGGGAGAAAAGCGATGGGTTGTCGGCAGCTGAGTGGGTGCACAGTTCCCACAGAGTAGAGAGAACCCGAGAAATAGCTGCTACCACTGGGACTTGCGTGTCACTGGGGACATTTTCACTATAGTTTGGTGCTGGGAAGTTGCCCCAGGAAATTGAGCCTGCCCTGCACACTCCACATGTTTCTCAGGAGTCTAAAGCGGGAAGACAGGGATCCGGGGATGGTGTGACTCTTCTTAGTTGTCCGCCTGGACTTGGGGAGATCAATGAGCAACAGGATGGAAGGGGGTCTGGGGCATTGTCTCTGCCTCCACTCAGTCCTGCTGAAGGCGCCCGTGTCCTGCTGTGGGCACCTGTCTTCTGACAGCTCAGGGCAGAGTTTAAAGTGTTTGGAAGCACTTTGTCTCTGACTGGAGTTAGTGTCTTCTCCAGCCCAGGGGCACCAGAGACAGAAGCATGGAAGGATGCCCATGGGCTGAAGGGGGGCGGCCTGGGCGCCCTGGCTGCTCCCTGGGTACCCTGACCACTGCACTGGACTCAGGCAAGCACATCTGTTAAGTCGCAGGAGAGCTGAGAAAGCCTGGGTGCAACTGGGTGCTCAAACGGCCCCAATTAGCATCACTCTCTTCCAGTGACTGTCCACAGGAGAAAGGGCTTCCTCAGACTCTCATCCGGACCCCTGAGGCTGGGGGGGCTGAAGGGGGAGAGGGCAGACTGCCGGGAGCTGGCAGGAGACATTTCCAGGGCAGTGAGTCTGGACTTGAGCATGAGAGATGCTGATGATACTGAAATTTTCTTCCTCTTGTGGGGTTCTTGGGTTGGGGAATCGAAGAATGAAGTGAAGGACCATAGCAGAAATGAATAGAGCTGTAGTTTAATTAATAGAGGACAGGAAAGCTTCCCACAAGGGAAAAAGTCCCGAATGGGTTGTGGCGGCAACTGCTTACCTAGGGACTTTTAGGCCTTGTCTGCCCGCCGAAACCCTGCCCGCAAGACTGACTGGGTCCTTCAAACCAGCTGGCTCACACTGATAGGTTTCTTTAAACCTTAACTGACTGGCCTGTGTTGATTAGCCCTCTATTCACACCCACCTGCTTTTTCTCGCACAATCCCCTCAGGGAAGTCTCTCCCCCTCCCGGGCTCTGTCCAGGTCACCCTGGAGGTGTCCCTTTCTGCTTAAAGCCCTCTGGCTTCTATCACTGACAAGGGTCCTCAAAGAAAGGACACATCTGTCTACTACCCCTGACAGATGCACACGCAATCTTGCCTGCTAAACAGCACAGGTAAACAACCACCACCCCCCAGTACAAACAGCCCCAAATGCAGCAACAACTAAACCAGAGCAGGTTCCACCCCTAACAGTGTCCCCTCCTCAGCTCCCCACTTTGGTGCCCCTGTGCTGCGCTGGTTGGAAGCTGCGGGGTCCCTCCCTCCGTAGAGCTCTTTGGGCAGCCCCCAGGCCCCAGGATCACCCTTCCAAACCTGTTTCTGGTAAGTCCCTGACACTTTCTGCCAGGGGAGATCTGGCTGTTCACGCTCCGGCTCCCCTTCCCAGACACTGGGCCCTGTTAATACACAGGGAATTCCCTTCTGGAGGGAAGCAGCCTGTAGGGGAGCAGTTCTGGGAAGCAGAGGCCAAAGGAAAACACCCCACGGTAAATTGTATTTGTTGAGCATGACCTAACGCTTCCGAGAAGTCAGGCATTTCAAGGCTTGACTTTCCTTTCCTGGAGACAGAATAGGAGAAATATTTCCCCCCAGACTGTATTTCCTGGATTCACAAAACACATTCCACTCACGGAAGCATCTGTGTGGAGGGGTCAATTTATCTTGCGCCCTTAGTCTTTCTCCCTGGTAGGGTAGGACACCCACCGTTGGCGAGTTATGCTCCTCACATTGGTCACTGGAAGCCTTTCCCTGAAAACTATGCAAATGGAGTCCAGAGACAGACCCTAGGATGGAGCACCTTGCAGATCAGAGCAGGTGCCCCGGAATGATCAAGGACCTTGCAGCTCAGAGCAGGTGCCCCAGAATGATCCCACCAGGAAAGTTTTCTCACATAGAGTTTTTCAGAATGTGTTTTGTGGCTCAAATGAAGTAATCAAGCACTCCCATCAGTAAAGCACTTTGCTCACCTCAGGCTCCTTCAGTATTTGGTGGCTGTCTTAGCCCACTCAAGCTACTATAACAAAATACGGGGTGTGACAATTAAGTTCATGAACTCATTCTAGGAAAAGTGCTACGTGCCTCATTATAGAATATCACTAAGGTCACCTTTGATGTCCTCCCCTTGGGAAGCGATGCACTGATGCCGGTGCCTAGTCCACCTCAAAGCAATGTTGGGACTCTTTTTCTAGAACAGGCATCAGATCTGTCATCATATTACCCTTGATGTCTTGAATGTCATCAAAATATCTTCCTTTCAATATTTCCTTTGTCTTCAGGTAAAGAAAAAAGTCACTGAGGGGCAGATCAAGTGAGTAGAGAGGGTGTTCCAATATAGTTATTTGTTTACTGGCATAAACAAATTACAGAGCTGGTAGGTTGTCATGATGTAAGAGCCACACTTTTCTTACAGGCAAGATTTTCCTGTTTCTGTATCAATGTTTACTTGGTCTTCTATGGTTCTCACAGTCAGCCAATGACTTGGATGCACAAGTTGATGAATTTTTTCAGTGTTTTCATCAGTTCTGCTCATTACTGGCTGCCCTGACCTTTCTTTGTCAGTAATACTTTCTCTCCCCTCAGAAAAATGTTTAATCCATTTACATATACACTTCCATCTTCTTCAGGGCATTATCCCCATAAACTTGGACTCACTTGTCCCTGATTTCACTTACTCTTGCCATGTTTAACAAGGAATTTGATGTTTGTTCATTGCTCTAATTTAAGCTCCAACATTCTTGCAACAGCACACAAAAACACGCAACAATAATGAGTGCCACTTAGCAAGACACCAGCATACATTGACACCAACACAGTTGTAAGACACTGATATGCCAAGGTTATGAAACCTTACGAAGCAGTTTGTATAGTGCTGCCAATGTAAGGGCACAGTGACAAGTTCATGAACTTAATTGTCAGACCTCATACCATAAACTAGGTGAATAAACAACACAAATACATTTCTTACAGTTGTGGAAGCTGCAAGTCTCAAATCAAGGCACAAGCAGATTGGGTGTCTGGTGAGGGCTGCCTCCTGCTTCAGAAACAGAACTCTCTGTGATCCCATTTCATTGTGGGCAAGAGACTTGAACAGAAGTTTCTCTGAAGAAGACAGGCACATAGTCTACAGACACATGAAAAAATGCTCATCATCTTTAATCATCAGAGAAATGCAAATCAAAACTACTTTAAGATATCATCTAACTCCAGTAAGAGTAGCCCACATAACAAAATCCCAAACCTACAGATGTTGGCTTGGATGTGGAGAAAAGGGAACACTTCTACAGTGCTGGTGGGAATGCAAACTAATACATTCCTTTTGGAAAGTAGTTTGGAGAACACTCAGGAATCTAAAAGTAGACGTGCTGTTCAACCCTGCAATCCCTTTACTAGGTGTATATCCAAAAGACCAAAAATCACTTTACAACAAAGATATTTGCACCAGATTATTCATTGCAGCTCAATTCATAATTGCCAAATCATGGAAGAAGCCCAAGTGCCCATCGACCCATGAATGGATAAATAAATGGTGGTATATGTATACCATGGAATATTACACAGACTTAAAAAGATGGAGACATTATCTCTTTTATGTTTACATGGATGGAGCTGAAACATATTCTTCTTAGTGAAGTACCTCAAGAATGGAAGAAAAAGTATCCAATGTACTCAGTACTATTACGAAACCAATTTAGAATCACTCACACTTTCACAAGAAAGATAAACCACAACTATAGCTCAAGGTGATGGCGGGTAGAGTATAAATGTCTTAACGCAATAATTAAGTAAATGAGGGGAAAGCTATATTAACTAGTTTGATGTAAGCATTCCTAATTGTATATAAAATCAGCACATTGTACCCCATAAAGGAATCAATGTGTACATGATCTATGTGTTTATGACTTAATAATTAAAAAAAAAAAAAAAGCCTCTTGCAACTGTATGGGAGAGAGCTGACTCCTGGCAGACTCGACTCTGCTCTTTCCTCTAATAAAGCTTTTCCTTATCCCTGCACTGGCCTTCTCTTCTTCTTGCGGATCCTCCTCCTGTCTCTACCCCTAAACCTCTCATTCTCCACTGTGGACAATTGGCCAGAGGTGAGCAGTGAGGGGTGGAGGTGGAAGGGTCTGGGCAAAAGAATAGGTAGTATGACAAAAGCCAGGTAGCCGTGAGGGTTTACAGAAGCTGGTGGGCAGAATTCAAAGGGACACAGATCAGCTTAGATCTGGGTTTTTCTGCACCCCTGCTCAAATGTGCAGGTGCACTGGAAGAGAGTTTCAGATTACCAGAGTTGTAGTTTTGTAAAGTAAAAAGAGAGATGGGGCAGGGAAATTAACGGTGTATGTGATAGGTAACACAAAGCCCAGATCAAATTACAGGAGACCAAATATAACAAATATGAAAAAAAGCTTAATTTGCCCTTGGCTGCAAGCAGGAGGAGATCAAGAGATGTGAGCAACATTCAGGAGTTCTTTTCATGGCAGGCTGACAAGTGTTTCTTATCAGCACCCCAAGGATACGCAGCTCATGGTCGGGAGCTGGCTCCTCTTACCAGGGTGTCAGAGGCTTGCAGTGTGAGCATAATTCTTACCATTTGTAACTGGAGGTGACGACCTGTGGCATGTGTCCCTTACTTGAGTCATGTCTACATATAACCGTCTCAGAATGGTTTTTGTTTCAGATCTAAGATGGAATTAGCTTGGCCCACCTAACATTATGTAAGGACGGGGTATAGTTATGTCTGGTAGCCTTGAAGCTTAGGTAGAAGGGGTAAAGCAAGTGGGCCCCAAGGATAATCAGGTTGCAATACTCAAGGAAGTCAGCTAGGAAGATAGAACTCGTGGTCAGAGAATACGACACACAAAATGGAGATGACAATGAATGAATGGTGTTTGGCATAACAACTCCACTATTACCATCCCCACTTAACAGAGAAATGGTGGTACAGAGAGGTTAAGTGACTTGCCAAAGACTACGTGGGGCTGGGAAGAGGACTTGACCCCAGGCAGTCTAAGTCTGGCTCCACATTCTACACTCTTTCTTCGGCATGGTCTAATCTGTTGTTGATACTTTCTATTGCATCTTTAAGTTCCCTAATTGTCTGCTTCAGTTCCTTCAGCTCTGCTATATCCTTTTTTATATTCTTCATATCATTCATCTCTTATTTGATTCTGTTTCTGGATTTCCTTTTGGTTATTTTCCACTTTATCAGCAGTTTCCTTCATTGTTTCCTTCGTTTCCTTAATTGTTTCCATCATTCCACAATCTACACTCTTATCCTCTACCGTGTACTATCTCTTGGACCAAAAAGACATGACAACACTTCAAGATTATCAAGACAGTGCAAAAAGTACATCTTAGAACTAAAAAAAAATTTTTTTGTCAAACCAAAAATTTGACAGGCAATTTAAAACAGTCACTATTGAGACCTGGAGCAAAAGAGTGGTCACTGTTGGTGCTGGGACAATCAGCGGAAGAAGGAACAGATCCAACCATGGAACCGAAATGCAGAGGGGTGGAAAGCAGGAGGGAAACAAAGAGACAGTAGGACAGATCTCAGGCCACTGAAATCATAGGGGACAGGAGTCCTGAAGGAGGAAAGGGCAGACAGGGGGAGATAAGGAGCAGACAGTGGAGAGTCGCCTCCCTGAGCCAAGACGACATTTGAGTATGAGGAGTGAGGAGACTCAGTGAGCCACAGGGAGGGAAGACTTCAAGGGAAAGAGCCATGCCTGAACACTTGATGCTAAAAGTCTTGAATTCCACAGACAAAGGGACATCTTATAAGCTTCCAGACAGAAAAATCAAATTACTTAAAAAGGAAAAAGAAAAAATCAAGCTGACATGGGGCTTCTGGGGGAGACCGGAAACTAGAAGACCTGAGAAACCATCCAAAAATTACTGAGAAAGAAGAACCACATGCCAAGAACTCCAGCCAAGGCATCCGTCACTCCTCAGAGTGGAAGGTGGGTGTATCTTAGTACCCCCCGTATCTGCAGCGGACATGTTCCAAGCCCTCAGCGGACGCCTAAACGTGAGGATAGCATTGAAACCTATATATACTGCTTTTTCCTATATATACTCACCTACGACAAAGTTTAATTTATAGTTGAGATACAGTAAGAAACTAAAAACAGTAATCAAAAAAAGAACAACTCCAGCAATCTACTGAAATAAAAAGTATGTGAATATGGCCACTCTCTTTCTCTCTCAGTAAGTTCATACCATGGTTGACCACAAGTAACTGAAATTGTAAAAAACAAAACTGCAGATAAGGGGGAGATACTAGTGTCTAGAGATAGCAAAAGAGGAGGAGAATCCTACACCAGGCCAAGAAGTCAATCACTCATGAGAGTAAAAGAGTGGAGAAATGCAAGAAAGAGGAGATGTCATCATCCTCCCTGAGGATAATGACCTCTAAAGACCCCCAAACAGGGTGGTCAATAAACCTCAGGGGAAAGGAGTGGGCATGTGTATCTGCCTGGAAAGTCACAGGATAGGGGTCTGCATATAAGAAGTCTTGAAATAGAAAGCACATGTTCCTGGAAAATTCTAATCATATTGTGAAATAAGAATTACTAAATGGTTTCAGGAAAATCGAGTAGTTAGGGATTGGAGAAGCAGAGGGGAAAGTAAAGCATTCTAAACATCTTACCTAGGCTGATGGGGAGAAAGTGGGGAAGTGATATATTCTATCCACAGGTCTCATGCCTGAGCCTGGCAGTAGACAAGAAATGGAGTTCCGGAAGAGGGAATAGTTGTGTATTATTTTCATACATAGTAAATAAATACAGTTGATGATGAATGTCTGAAGAGGTGAAGGGAACACTGACAGAATGGAAATAGACAAGAAAGTGCCCAAATTGACAAAGGGAGGAAAGGAAACATGTATCCAACACTTCCTACCAGCAAACATGAGATGGAGGAGAAACAATAAACAACAGGACAAAATAAATAATAAACACCAAGTTAAATGAAGGCACTAAAATGAAATATCGATATGTAAGTCATTCCACCAAATGTACATAAAGGGACTTCTCTGAATGAAACAGAATTTGCTAAATTGAATTAAAGACAAAAGACAGCCACATACTACTTAGGAAACATTCCATAAACAAAGGCGTAAAGAAATATTGGGAGCAAAGAAGAGTGCAAAGAGATAGACAATGCTACAAATGCAAACAACAAAAAAGATACAGCGATGTTTGTTCAAATATTGAAATTTGTTCAGTCAATATTTGTTCAGGAAAGCAGACCTGGGTTGCTCACACCCTGTGCGTTACCTCCTAGGATGTGAGCTCTGAGCCCTTGGCATATTCTGCCTGGTGAGTATTTTGTGTGCTTGAGGCCTTGAGCTGAGCTGTACCAGATCAGACAGTTTAAGGTACCAGTGTGATTTACCGTGTAGGCCTGCTTTTGCTGTAGAGGAGAGGCTTCATATCTGTATGACTAACCCCAATAAAAACATTAGCTACCAAAGCTTAGAGGAGCTACCATGGTTGACACCATTTCTCACGTATTGTGACACAAGTTTATTCCCACACCTCTATTGGAAGAGGACGTATTGGAGCGTACACCTGGTTTCTCCTCCACGCTGTGCTCCTTTGCCCTTTGTTGATTTTAATCTGTATCTTTTCAGTGAAGCACAACCATGAATATAACAAATTTTCTGAGTCCTACGAGTCCTTCTAGAAAATATTCATGTCTGAAGATGGTTTAGGGAATGCTCCATCACAATACATTAGCAATTTATTGGATTTAAGGTTAAGAGGACTTACCAGGACAAAAAGAGAAAAGTGAACGTCATTTAAGAAGGAAGGCAAATTTTATTAAGAAGATTGTATTAGTTTCCTATTATCATTGCAACAAATTATGGCAAATTTAGTTGCTAAAAACAGTACACATTTATTACCTATAGTCTTGGCAGTCAGAAGTTTAAAATTTAAAAAAAATTAAAATGAAAGTGTTGGCAGGGCTGAATTCCCTCCGGAGATTGTGGTGAAAATCTGTTTCCTTGCCTCATCTAGCTTCTAGAGTCCATTGCATTCTTTGACTCTGGGTTTTGTCTATATCTTCAAAGCCAGAAACAAACCATCTCCAAATCTTTCTTGTCTACTTCTATTATCGTATCACCCTCTTCCCTTTTGGCCCTCCCATCTCCTTCTTATAAGGACCTTGTATTGCATTGGGTTTGCCCAGATCATTTAGGAAAATCTCCCGATCTCAAGATCCTTCCCTTGGTAACATCTGTAACATCCCTTTCATACGTAACATTCACAGTTTCCAAGGATTAGGACATAGATATCTTTGGGGGGCCATTATTCAGCCTCTCCCAAAGACACGGTAGGCTTTTATCTGTACACTGTTAACAATATGCTAGATATATGAGGCAAAAATATTAAAAATGGAGGAGAAAAAGAACCTAAGTGTTCATTAATAGTAACATTCGTTGATTCATTTTATACTTTTAGCTCTTAAATTTAGTCTTTGATTCATTCAGAGTTATTTTGCATATATGGTATGTGGTAGGCATCCACTTTCATTATTTTGCATATGGAAATCCATTTGTCTCAACATCATTTGTTGAAAAGACTGTTCTTTACCTATTCAATGGACATATACTCTTTTCAAAAAAAAATAAAATCAATTGCTGATAGATCTATAGGTTTATTTCTGGACTTTCAATTTCAATTTTATTCCACTAGTCCATCCGAATTATTCTAATTCCATCCACACTTTCTATTACTGTAGTTCTGTGGTAAGTTTTAAAATCAGGAAGTGTGAGTCCTCCAACTTGGTCTTTTTCAAAATTGTTTTGATTATTGTTCCTTTCAATGTTTAGTTTTGGATCAGCTTTCCCATTTCTTGAAAAGAAAAAAAAAAAGGCTACTGGGATTTTTGGTACAGATTGTGTTGACTCCTTAGATCACTTTGGGTAGTATGGTCATCTCTAGCCCATTATACAGTATCCTTCAAGCCATGAACCATGAAATTTCTTTCCATTGGTTTAAGTCTTCATTTGTTTCCATTAGCGAGGTGTTGTAACTTTTGATGTACAAGTTTTGAACCTCATTGGTTAAATTTATTCCAAGTATTTTATTCTTCATGATGTTATCATAAATGGCAATATTTTGTTAATTTCATTTGTACTATTTATTTCCAATGTATAAAAATACAAGTGATTTTTGCATGTTGAACTTGTATACTGCTAATTTGCTATGTTTTTATATTAGCTCAAACACTTTTTGTACGGATTATTTAATATTTTATGTACATAAGATGCCATCTACAGAGATAATTTTACTTCTTTATTTCCAATTTTATTTATTTTATTTATTTATTTTGCTGAATATGTGTTTACTTCAAGAGTCTGGTTTTCTTTTTAATACTTCTTTCATCAAAAATAAGTTATAAAATACTAAAAAAAATTTGGACAGAAGAAAAGTGTACTCTTAACTCTTAATCTCACCATCCAAAGACAGCTCTTTTATTTTTGCCTAGAGCATAATTTTTTACCTACATGCATGTCTATTTTTCATAGTTGTAAACCTGTTTCTTCTCTTTATTTTTAAAATAAATTTTAATTTGTACCCAGTAAGGTAAGTACAGGGTTGGTAATTCTCCAGAAGAGATTTCAATAGAGAACTACCTAATATTTCTAACAGTTCCAATTTAATTTTGCCAAGGGGGTTCATTTTTAATAAAAAACATAGTAGGGAAGGAAGGTGATTTTCATAAGTATATATTTATTTATTTAATTATTATTTGTATTTCATTATTTTTACTTTTTTTCCTTCTTTCTTTTACTGTCTGGGATTTATTGAGAGTACAAAGAATTAGGTTACCCTGATTGCATTTGTTAGATAACGTCCCTTTTATAATTGGGTCCCAACTCAAGAGGTGTGCCATGCACTGTGATCCCCATACCTTCTCTCCTCCCCTCTCTCCACTCCCTTATTCCCCTACCTCCAGCTTGTATTAGTTCATCTACTGACTTCATATTAGAATGTAGCACATTGGATTCTTGCTTCTCCATTTTTGTGATGCTTTACTAAGAAGAATGTGTTCTACTTCCATCCAGGTTAATACAGAAGATGTAAAGTCTCCATTTTATTTAATGGCTAAATAGTATTCCATGATATACATATATAACAGCTTGTTAATCCATTCCTGGGTTGGTGGGCATTTAGGCTGTTTCCACATTTTGGCGACTGTAAATTGAGCTGTGATAAACAGTCTAGTGCAAATGTCCTTATGATAAAAGGATTTTTTTTTTCTATTGGGTAGATGCCTAGTAATGGAATTGCCGGATCAAATGGGAGGTCTAATTTGAGTTTTTTGTTTTTTGTTTTTTAATAAAAACTCCAAGTTTTTATTGCTGTGAGTTCAATAATGCTTCAGTATAAAAGATCAATGTACAAAAAATAATAATATAGTTCTGACGACAAACATGTGGAAACCAAAATTTTAAATAAAACAATATCATTTACAATCATTCCAAAGTAAATGAAATGCATAAGTATACATTTAACAAAACATGTAGGTTTTATAGGCTTAAAATTATAAGATTCTGATGAAAGAAATCAAAGGGGACCTGAATACTTGTAAACACATACTGTGTTCATGGACTGAAACTCTCAGTATAATACATATGTCAGTTTCATAGACCTTACTGACCTAGCGTATATTGTAGATATAGACAAGCTATCCTAAAATTTGTATGGAAAGACAAGGAAACTAAAATAGCTGAATTTTTCTACTGACATTAATACCTAATATATACATATACATTGGATATATGTATAGATATAGAAAGAGAGAGAGAGAGTACTTTGAGGATTCTCCATATTTCCTTCCAGAAAGGTTGTATTAGTTTGCAGTCCCACCAACTGTGTAAAAGTATTCCCTTCTCTCCAAATCCATGCCAGCATCTGCAGATTTGAGACTTTGTGATGTGGGCCATTCTCACTGGGGTTATGTGATATCTCAGGGTAGTTTTGATTTGCGTTTCTTTGATGACTAGGGACAATGAGCATTTTTTCATATGTTTGTTAGCCATTCGTCTGTCTTTTTTAGAGAAGATTCTACTTATGTCTGTTTGTATGGGATTGTTTGCTCTTTTTTTGTTGATTAATTTGAGTTCTCTATAGATCCTAGTTATCAAGCTTTTGTGTGATTCATAATATGCAAATATATTTTCCCATTCTGAAGATTGTCTCTTTGCTTTGGCTATTGTTTCCTTAGCTGTACAGAACCTTTTCAGTTTAACTAATTCCTATTCATTTATTTTTGTTATTATTGCAATTGCCACAGAAGTCTTCTTCATAAAATCTTTCTCCAGGCTGATATCTTTAAGTGTTTTCCCCACACTTTCTTTGAGGATTTTTATTGTTTTATCCTTTAGGTTTAAATCTTCTACCAATGTTTGTAAGTGGTGAGAGGTGCAGGTCCAGTTTTAATCTTTTACATGTGGTTATCCAGTTCTCCCAACACCATTTATTGAATAGGGTTTCTTTTCCCGAGTGTATGTTCTTGTTTGGTTTATCAAAGATTAAAGATATTAGGTGGCTGTAATATGTTAGTTTCATCTCATAGCTTTCTATTCGGTTCCAAATGTCAATGTCTCTATTTTTGTGCTAATATTATGCTGTTTTGATCACTATTGGTTTATAGTATAAAGTCTGGTAGGGTGACACCCTTGGCTTTGTTTTTATTACTAAGAATTACCTTGGCTATACAGGCTTTCTTCTGGTTCCATAAAAAAAAACCAAAAAATTATTTTTTCCAAATCTTGAAAGTATTATGGTATTTTAATGGCAATTGCTTTGACTCTGTAGATTGCTTTGGGAAGAATAGACATTTTGACAATGTTGATTCTTCCCAGCCATTTGTTAATGTCTTCTGCTATTTCTTTTCTTAGGGTTTCATAATTTTCTTTGTAGAGGTCCTTCACCTCTTTTGTTATGTATATTCCCAGGTATTTCCTTTTCTTTGAAGCTACTGTGAAGGGAATTGTGTCCTTGATTAGCTTCTCATCTCGACTGTTACTAGCATGTACAAAGGCTATTGATTTTATATCCTGAGACATTGCTGTATTTCTTTATAAGTTCCAGGAGGCTTGTGTTTGAGTCTTTGGGGTTTCATCATATTGCTGGCAAAGAGTGAGAGTTTGACCTCCTCTGCACCTATTTAGATGCCCTTTATTTCCTTCTCTTGCCTGACTGTATTGGCTAGAACTATATGGAATAGCAGAGGCAATAGAGGACAACCTTGTCTGGTTCCAGTTCTAAGTGGAAAAACCTTCAGTTTTACTCCATTCAGTATATTAGCTGTGGATTTGTCATAAATAGCTTCAATCAGCATAAGAAATGTGCACCTATGCCTAAATTCTCAAGTGTTCTAAATAGAAAAGGATGCTGAATTTTATCAAATGCTTTTCCTCCACCTATTGAGAGGATCATATAGTCTTTGTTTTTGCTTGTTGATATGGTGAATTACATGATGAACTTGCATATGTTAAACCAGCCTAGCATCCCTGGGATGAAACCTACTTGATTGTGATGAATGATTTTTTTAATGTATAGCTGTAATCTATTGGTTAGGATTTCATTGAGAATTTTTACATCTATATTCATTAGTGAAATTGGTTTGAAATTCTGTTTTTAGTTGGGTCTTTTCCTGGTTTTGGTATCAGGGTGATGTTTGCTTCATAGAACATTTTGGGGAAGATTCCTTCCTTCTCAATTTTTTTGGAATAATTTCTGCAGTATGGGTATAAGCTCTTCTTTGAAGGTTTGATAGAATTCTGGTGTGAAGCCATCTGGACTAGGGAACTTTTTTGTTATGAAATTTTTGTATTATTTCTTTGATCTCAGTTCTTGAAATCAGTCTGTTCAAGAAGTCTATATATTCTTGGTTAAGTCAAGGGAGAAGATGTGATTCCAGGTATTGATCCATTTCCTCCACATTGCCAAATTTGGGGGCATAGAGTTTCTTGTAGTACTCAGAGATGATCCCTTGTATCTCTGTGGCATCTGTTGTTATTTCCCCTTTATCACTTCTGATTGAGGTTATTAGAGATTTTACTTTTCTGTTTTAGTTAATCTGGTCAAAGGATTATCAATTTTATTTATTTTTTCAAAAAACTTTTTGTTTCATTAGTTTTCTGAATGATTCTTTTTTTTCAATTTCATTAATCTCTGATTTAATTTTGATTATTTCTTTTCTTCTGTTGGGTTTGGGATTAGATTATTCTTTTTCCAATTACATAAGATGGTTCATGAGTTTAATGATGTGCTCTCTATTTTTTTTATGTAAGCATCTAATGCAATAAATTTCCCTCTTAAGGCTGCCTTTGCTGTCTCCCATGGTTTTTGGTAACTTGTGTCTTCATTGTTGTTGTGTTCGAAGAATTTAATGATTTCCTCTTTTATCTCTTCCTGAACCCAACTATCATTTAGTTTAAGATTGTTTAATTTCCAAGTCTTTGTGTGGAGATGAGAGTTTTTGTTGGAGTTGAGTTCCACCTTTATTTCCTTGTGGTCTGATACCACCTATAATTTCTGTTCTTTTAATTTGCTGAGATTTTATTTGTATCCTAGAATGTGGTCAATTTTCGAGTACATACCAAGGGTTGATGAGAAAAATGTATATTCTTTAGCTTTGAGCTAGTATGTTCTGTATATGTCTATTGATCCCATTTATTCTAGGGTCACACTTAAGTACTTTGTACCTTTATTTAGTTTCTGTTTAGAGGATCTGTCCAGTTCTGTTATGGGGGGTTTAAGTCTCTAGCTATTGTAGTGTTATGGGGTATCATATTGCTTAGACCCATCAAGTTCTGTGTGATAAATCTGGGAATATTTAAGTTGGATACATAAGTAATTAAAATTGAAATGTCTTATTGTATTATTCCTTTGATGAGTATAAAGGGTCCATCTTTGTCTTTCTTAACTTTAATTGCTTTAAATCCACTTGTATCTGAAAATAAGATTGCAACCCCCTCCTTTCTTCTGATTTCCATTTGCTTAAAATACTTAACCATCCATCCCTTAACCCTGAGTCTTGATTTGTCCTTCAAGGTTAGGTGTGTCTCTTGGAGACAGCATATGGATAGCTTGTGCTTTTTTATCAACTCAGCCAACCTCTGCCTCTTCAGTGGTGACTTTGGTCCATGGACATTTATTGAGAGAATTGACAAGTGTGGTGGAGTTCTGTTCATCTATTTTGTAAAAGTCTGTTGTGTAGTTTTATCTTTTGCACCATTGTGGAAGGTAAGTTTTGACCTTTGGCTTCTGGGTTTATTTTGCTGGTGGTCCATTGTGGTGGTCAGTGTTGAGAATAGGTCTAAGTATATCCTTTTGAGCAGGTCTCATTGTGGTGAATTTCCTCAGTGCTTGTATATCCACAAAATATTTGATTTCTTCATCAAATTTGAAGCTTAGTGTGCCTTTTATTCTCTGTAGGGTCATGGTCCTTTTAGTCCTGTTTGCCTGAATAATTCTCCAATGCTTTCAAATAAGTAGAGTGCATGACCTGCATTTCTAATTGTTTTCATTGGCCTGGAACATGTGATTCTATCATTCCCTGATGCTTTACCTGAGCTGAAAAAATTAAAAATATGACTGCCAAAATAGATAAACAAATCAGTAAATAGGCTGAAAGACAATGTAATTAACTTTAATAAAAAGTTTTTAATTATTTAAAATCCACAAGGCAGAATATCCAATTAACAGGGATCCTACAATGTCAGAGTTAGTGAAAGGAGTGAATAAAATACTAGACCCCCAAGAGTTTAGACTGAAAGAGACTACTAAATATCATCTAGGATAACTGAAAAAAAAAAAATCCAATAAACGAATCCAAAATGAAATGAAAGCATTCAGAACACCAAAGATAAAAATAGTAGATGCTTCCAGAAGGGGAAACTTCCAACTACTAAGCAATGCGTCATTCTGATACAAGTTCTCATATGAGCAACAAATTATAGAAGACAATGAAACAACAGCTTCACAATTCTGAAGGAAGACTTATGTTAATATCAAATTTCATTCCCTATTCGTAGGTAAACTATCAGTTATAAGAGATGGAATGAATGTAGATATTTTCAGAAAGACAGGACTTAACATCCCCCATCACCCTTTAAAAATTATTATTTTTAATATTCTAGCTTCTTTGAAACCTCATGCTCCTTTCTGGGGATGTTATTCAGGATGTGCTTCAAGAAAATAAGGAAGAAAAACAAAAAAGAGAAGACAAAAAAAATCCAGAAAGTGTTTCAAATCTAACCCAGGTAGGGGCAGGAGTAATGATTAGTGACGGGAAGTCCCAGAATGAGAAATGGCCAGCAGTCCTAGATAGAAACCCATCTGGGCTAGAGCAGGAAGTTGAAGTGGTTTACAAGGGATGTTGCAAAAAAAAAAAAGATTGCTTTCTTAGGGAGTATCAGTGAAAGGCTGAATGATTTGAAAGAGGAAGATAATCTGTTTTTGAAGGCAATTGAAGATTCTAGGAAGAACAGACTACTTAGAAAAACCATGGTTAAAGTATGAACCATGGTTTACACAATTAAGAGTATAGGGAAAGATAACCTATGTGATCCATGTATCAGAAATATCTTTCTTTCAGGGGCGTAGCAGTCATAACATTTAACTGTAGATGGGAAGCTTATTCTGGCAACCTGTAAACTAAAAATAAAACCCGAAGCCTTCTGTTAACTGAACAGAGCCTCCCTGCTTAGCCAACGGGACTCCAGGGATACCTGAAAACGGAGTTCCCAGCCATAGCAGGATGGGAGAGATAAAGCACAATTTCAAATGTGCATGATTTCCCATCTTCATAAATATCCATGACTCTTATGGTTGTTGAATATATATATTTAACCACCCCGCTCAGCATAAAATTTTGTTCCTTTCTCTATTCTTTGAAGCACATGTGTCAGGTTTCTGGCCCAGCCTCTTCTTTCCAGCCTGTTAGAATGGCCATTCAACAGGTTGTTATCCTTTATCACAAATTAAAAGCTCTCTTTTTTTCCAAAGTATAAACTTTGTTAATTTTTTTTTTTTGTAGTTAACAAACCCCTTGACCAGGCAGAGAATATTTAGAGTTAATAGTCTAAATGTTATATATCTATTTTCAACTTTCATAATCATCTCACCCACAAAACATGGAAGACTATTTAAACAGAGTAATACAACAAAATTCAAATGTTCTGAAATGTGAAATTGCTTACAAAATATCATAAAGAGAGAATTTGAAGATGGAAAGAAATGGCAAAGAGCAGGATGTGGGGCTAATGCACTTATCTCACCTCATAAAGAGTTAATACATGCTGAATAAATTCCATGCAACTGAAACATGTTTACCTGTCATTTATTTTGATAGTTCTGGTAGTTACATGGGTATGAAATATTGTCAAAACTCATTGAAATGTACCTTTAAAATGGTTACACCTTATTGTATGTCAATGATACATCCGTAAAGTTCATTTCACAAAGTTGTTTAAGAGTTTAATTTTAATTTAAAATGTAACCCATAACATAAAAATATATCATTCTGAAAAGTTGGGCAGAGGACTAAGACATGAGGGGTAAATTACCTAAAGGCTTGTTTTTCTTAGCAAGGAGTTAATAAATACTTAAAGTTAATAAATCAAGGGGGGAAGAAGCATTTAAACAAATTTTAAAGTCCCTATTATTAATAATGTGGCAATTGTGCATTACTGACAGGCAAACGGAACAAAAAAAAGACCCATAAATATCCCAAATTACATAAACAAATTTAGTATATGATAAAAATGTCATATCAAATTAGTGGGAGTAAAATGGCTTTTTAATGTGTTGTGGGCTGTTAACATAGTCATATGGAGAAGATAAAATTAAATTTTTCCTCAAGCTGCATGTCAAAATTAATCCAGACAAATCAGAAAATGAAATGTTTAAAAAAAAAAAGGATGAAAGAAGCCATATCAATTCTAGAAGTAAATATGAGTCAATTCCTCCATAACTGGGACTGGGGAAACTTGCTCACTAAAAATCCAGATGAAATGAGGGAAAAGATTGATTATTGACTACAGAACAATCAAATTTGTTACATCCAGTGTAAAAAATAATTTTAGAAAAGTAAAAGGATTATAAATAGGGGAAATATTTGCAACGCATAACATGAGAAAACTATTCCTAATACATAGTTTCTAAAAATATAAAGAATAGAGAAATAGGCAAGAGATAGCAGGCATCTCACAGAAAAGGGCAAATGGCTCTTGAACTCATGAAGAAATGCTCAACCTCATCGACAATGAGAGAAAACAAGTGGAAATTATTTTGAGATACAACCTCTAAGTTAAGCACTATACCTATTGGTAAAACTGAGGGGAAACAGATACTCCAACATCTTTGCTGGGAATAGCAAGCATTAGAGGGGGACTTGGCACTATTTAGAGCGATTACATACTCATTTACCATTTGACTTAGAAACTCTTCTAGCAGTCTATTCCAAAGATATGGTGGCAAAAATCCAAGTAAGACATGTGCACAAGGCTATTCAGAGAAGGATCATTTGTTTAGTAAAAGGCCAGCAACAGCCAAATGCCCAGTAGGGGCTGGTTGAATTAACTGTGGCCCCTCCATGCAGGGGGTTGCGAGGCAGCCACATAGCAGGGTGACAGAACAACTCCCCGGGACGTGGGTAGGAGCAAGGACTGGCTGCAGGGGCGAGGGAGACTTTCTGGGGTATAGGAAATGTTCTCAAACAGGCTTGTGGGGACAGCTGTGTGCCCATATGACTATACTAAAGCTCATTCACATTTTATAGTATGAAAATTTTATCTCAATAAAGCCGTTTTTAAAAAGGACTGCAAGGCTTGATGGCTCACACCTGTACTCCCAGCACTTTGGGTGGGAAGTTGCTTATGGGAGGCTGCTTAAGGTCGGGAGCTTGAGAACAGCCTGAGCAAGACCAAGATCCCATCTCTACAATTAAAAAAAAAAAAAAAGCATGCAAAATACCTTTATATGGCGTGATCTGTAGGATATATTATTACAGGAACACAGCAGGGGTGGGAGAGTGAGGACAAGAGGTGATTACAGATATGCAAACACATTTGTTTACATTTTTAAAAACAGAAGGATAAACAAAGAACTACCAAAAATAGTTACACAGGTACAGAGGATACTGGCGGAGGGAGGGAAGCCTGAATTCTCTGATTAGAGTTTTTTTGTAGATTTGACGTGAGAACAAGGTAACATTTTACATAATTATGAAACCAAGTTGAATTTAACAAGGAATCTCTAGAAACCTAGAGCAAAATTAAATACCAAGCTGGAGGAATAACTACTCTAAGGACAAAAGAAAATAAAACCCACCAAACAAGCTCTGCTCCTAAACAAACGATGAATTGTTAATGGAAACATTTAGGATGGCAGAAAGGAGGTGTGGATGACAGTGGGAGAGGGCAAAGAAAAATTCCATCATCCTGAATTTCATTATGATTTCATGAAACACTTTCTACCATTAAAAAAAAAATCCTCTTCACATTAAAAATACTGAGAAAAATGACCAACTCTGTAGCATTGAGCAAGTCCCAGCACCACACTGTGGTCACAAAATACCATTTCCCATGGAAAAAACCCTGAGTCCCAGAGAAATGGTTGATTCTAGGGTTGCAGCGTGTGGGAAACGAACAAAATGAGCCTGGAAACAGAAAATAAACTCTCAGACAACTGCTGTCATCTCGAAACAATCCAGCTGAAGAGACTTCTACTAGCTAAAGTTAGGGCCATCCTGACTTTGAAAAAAAAAAAAGAAAAAAAGAGGATTCTCGACCAAGTACAATGTATTAAAGTTATTTAGATCCTGATTCAAACATTTTGTTAAAAAAAAACAAAAAACCCACCACTTAGGAGAGAGTCAGGGACATGTGAATACTGAATATTTGATAAAATTAAGGAAATTTTGTTAAGTTGTTTATGTGATAATGATTTAGTGGATTTGGAAATGGGACACTGAAATATTATGGATAAAATGCTGTAATTTCTGGATACTATTTCAAAATAATCCATGAAGAAAGTAGTGTGGGAGAACAGATTAAAAAGATGGCTGTACATTGATAATAGTTGAAGCAGGGTGATGGATAAGGGTCCATTCTATCATCTTTGCATAATTTAAATTTTTCCATATTAAAAGTTTCAGAAATTATTAGATGCATATGGCCTATTATTTAGTTTTTCATTCTGTAGTAGACAAGAATTTGCTTTACAACTTCAGAGCAAAAAGTGACTTAAGAAATCAGATCCAGTCTGTTCCAAGCTCCCACTGGTTTAAATGTTGAGATTTTAACCTACAGTATTTGGGGGATAGTTTCTTCTCTGTAGGATTATGCTGAGATCTTTGGGGCTTATGAATCAGCCGGAAACAGGGGACAGGTCCAGAGCGTTTGGTCCACAGAAGCTCTTGTTCCAGCTATGGGTCAGTCTCCTGGGACTGCTTTATTCTGAAGACACTTCATCACTTTAGAGGTCCCACCACCTTGTGGACAGTGAGCTGGACAAGTCTCCACTGGGAAAAGCACCTTCTAAACTTGTCTTCCTTACCAGCTTCAGGGAGCTTACCCACTCACCTTGGTTGGACTCTGTGTTATTCTGTCTGGGCCACCGTAACAAAATACCACAGTCTACGTGGCTTGCATCAGAAATTTATTTTCTCACAGTTCCAGAAGCTGAAGTCCAAGATCAAAGTGCTCACAGGCTTGGTTTCTCCTGAGGCCTCTCCTTAGCTTGTAGATGGCTGCCTTCTCTCTGTGTCCTCACAGGGACTTTCCTGTCTGCATGTACATCCCTGGAGTCTCTTCCTCATCTTTAAAGACACCACTCTTACGACTTCATTTAATCTTAATTACCCTTAAAAAGGCCTGGCATCTTAAACAGACATCTTGGCAGTAAAGCTGCCTCCCAGGCACCTGGCAACTTGTTTTGACTCTGAAATGCAAACCTATCACTACTGCCAGGAAGGAAGTGGGTGTGGAAAGGCCTGGCTGTCTTGCATGAGAACCAGTATGTACCATTCAAGCCCCTGCCACAGCAGCAAGACCAAAAACACACATTACATTAATATGCACATAAGAAGAAGCCACAGGGACCGACAACAGAGTCAGCTGTGAGTCTCTGACTGCCCTCATTAAAGAATTTTCTAATGAGATTTAGAAGTGTGGGCCAGTGACAGCCTCTGGCCTGAACTCTCCCATCTTGGAGTTATCTGTGTTTTTCTCTTCAACTTGTCTCAGATTGTTAAGTTTATCTTTATGCATTTCCCAATGTCCTTAATTTTCCCTTTTTTTACTAACAATTTTTATGAAACAGTGGTTGTCAAAGTGCAATCCACAAATCAACAGCATCTGTGCACCACACTACCAGGAAATTTGTTAGAAATGTAAATTCTCTGGTTTGCCTTTAGACCTTCAGAGGCATAAATTCTGGGGTGAAGCTCAACCATCTGTTTAAACAAGCCCTCTAGGGGTTCTGATGCTTGCTTAAGGTTTGAAGCCACAAATCTGACTTACATTTCACCCTTGAAAGGCTATGCAACCTTGTAGCTGGTCTCTCTCTTACCCCAGCCTGGTGCTGCCATTTTCTCAGTGTTCCTCAGGGATCTTGCTATGCACTGTGTCTTTTTGATTCCTTCTAGTTAACTTCCTTTGAGCTAAAATCAGATCCTCCTCCCTTTTTACAATGGCCTCAGCATGTAACACAATCGTTCCTATACTCATAAATACTTCATGTTTATTGAATGGCTGACCAATTCAGTGTACAAAATCATAAAGCACTTGGAGATGCTTCACATTCAGTTTTATATAGGCCATGTCACCACAAAGAGAAATCAAAGTGTAGTGAGCCTGCCACGGAGAAGCTTTCTGGTGAGGGAGTTGACTTGGCACCAGACACATCTGTGGGTCCTAAACCGGGTGTCTGCTGCACCCAGAGAAACCCATCAGACAGCTACCTGTATACTATTCACGTCTACAGGGAATACCAGAGCCATTTTCTAAGTTCACAACTGTTCTCACACGGTGCATGGACTGTTTACCACCCTCATGCACACCTTGTCCCAACCAATAAGGTAGACAGATGCTGGAGGGCACTAAAGGGACCTCAGGTCCTCTATACCCCAACAAAGCCCTCTTCAAGGAGTGTGGCCTGGCCATTATTGTTACCTATCGCCGCTCCCCCCATCCTGGAGGTCAGTCCTGTCCCAGGTACGTTCTTCCTAGCTCTGCCGCTTGGCTCCAGCATCTGACATCTCTCCAGATAAATTCAAATCAACAAGTGGGTAGCCAGGTCTCTCCTGCAAGCCAGGAGGACAAGCCTAAAAGCCCTTAGCACAGGGTCCCAGGTGTACAGCCAATATACACAAATGCAGTTGTTATTGACCCCAAGCAGGACAGATTGATCAATTGAGTCATCTCTACAAGTTACATAATTACTTCTACTGATTGTCTCTATTATGCTGTCTTTCAACCAATCTCTACAGGACCTAATTTGAAGCCCTTTCCAGCTGGGTCTCTCTCTTGTGACACAGCTGCAGTTGATCTAGAGCCCACTGAGTGTGTCTGAGTGTGACTGGACCACAATGGGTGTCAGCTTCTCTCACTTCACAATTTTATCCATTCAGTCCAAATCCAGCTTTTTCTGGGGCAACTATGTGCTGCTGTAGCTAAAAAGTGCGAGTCCCTTTCACATGCATTGTAACCAGGGGCTCTGCTTTAACATCCAGAACACACTAAGTCCTGTTCAAGTAACTCCATTAGTCAATGCTTCTGCATTTCCCCAGAGGAGCACCAGACCTTGAGATGCTCAGCACACAGTGGTTGCTCAATTTATTAGACTGACCAGAACGCCAAGTTCCCAGAAGTTCACAAGCATCCACACTTACTCAACAATGCATCCTGCAGGGGAAGGTCGGGGTATAATTAAGCCTTCCAGGAGGCAGCACTGAAATGTCCTCAGTGCCAGTAAGGGACAAGCAAGGTACAGAAGGACAAAGCCCTTTCAAAATGTGTCAGTTGCTCAGGGTGAGGAAAGCGCACGAGTGGGGGTGAGCATGAGGGGACAAACTCAGCATCCTGACGCAGGCCTTGGACACAAAGAATACTCACAGCCCTAACTCCCGTGGTTCCAGGCTCCCTCTCCAAGGTAGACAGGGCCACATCTGCAGAGGGCGCTGCTTTAGCATCATAATTACTTGGCGGGAAGAAGAGATCATTGAGTTTCTAACATAAAGAAAACAGACCTCAGGTGTGTTTGTGGGGCTTTTTTGGGCAGTTTCCCCTGAGGGGTGGAAGATTAAGTCCAAATTTTAGAGGCTGGGGACACAGCTGGCTGTCAGTAATGGAGGTGGCCTTGAAGGTGAAGGGAAATACCAATAACATAGATTTAGAACCATGGGAGCCAGTGCAGAGGCAGGTTACGACATGATCTAAAACATCATGCCAAGGAGAAGCAGCCAGTCCCAGGGACCACACAGGGATGGCTCCAGTTTTAAGCAACATCCAGAAGAGGCAATCCATAGCAACAGAAGGTACAATGGCGGCTACCTGAAGTTCAGTGGCGTGCGGAGCTTGGTGGGCAATGGCAAAGGGTGTGGGGCATCTTCTTGAGTTAATTAAATTGTTTTTGTTAGTGATGGACGCACAACTAAACAGAAAAAAAGCCTGAACTGTGTACTTTAATTGGGTGAATTTTATGGTATTTAAATTATCTCAGTAAGGCTGTTTAAAAAAGAAATGAAGGGAACATTCAATATCATTTATTGTGGCAAAGTAGTTTAACATTGTTTTCTAAGAGTAGTTACGTCTGACTTCCAAACAAATTTAAGGAAGGAGCAGGACTGCCTTGCTCAAGCTCTATCCACATCCCTCCACAGGACTTCCGGTGGGCAGTCTGTCAGAATTTTATGCCTTAGATCAAAATAGAAGTGAGGATTTTTAAAAGTCATTTTTTGCTGGAACAGCTAATTCAAATTTCCTAGAACCAAGCAAATGACACAGAACTTAAGAAGCAAGGGTCTTAACAGTGTTACTCCAGGAACCAAGCTCCAGTGGGGAGCCTGGTGAGTGCCCCAGGACAGACTGGACTGGCCCCTGCCCAGTGTGGTGTTCTGCATCCCTGCTGGGGCCTGGCTATACCGGTCCCACACTGCACAGAAGACTAGTTTTTGGATTAACACAGGAGTTTTTATTTCATGTTACTTAAGCAAACAGCCAGAGGGTTTGAGTGCCTTCTCTGCAGCAGTAAAAATATTTGATAGTTCTGGAAGCAGAGCACAGGGTTTACATTTAATAAATGGTTGTTACGTCTGAGAAGCAATCTTAGCAGACACGCAGGCTTTGTCTCCCAACAGGAAATAAAAGCAAAAAAGATAATACCATGCCTAGCCATCAGGGACCAGAATAGGATATGCATAGAGAAGTTACGCAGGGCAAGGACAGAGATGGGAGTTCCAGGAAGAATGGATAAGATGCAACTGCCAACAGGGAAGCACGTTTCTTATCCCATAAGACAACGTTATAACTACCTTTCCCAAATTTTGATTCCTTAGCCATTACACTTTATATATAAACATGCCATCTACTTCTCAAATGAAGTATGGGCATTAATATTTTTTAAAGGGGTAGATGGTAGAGAAAGCAGCAATTTTATTCTATCTTTTAACGTGATGCTAAAACACAATGCTGATGTTGGCTAAAGAGCCCGATTTGATTCTGGTTGCTTCTTTTAAGTGAAATCCCAACGAAAGACAGGAAAGCTGGAATAGGTGGAATGCAAGACGGTAGCAAGAAAACCTCACCAGCTTTTCAGTCCTAATTATCCACTAACTACAATGAACATCAAATAGGAAAAGAAAAATGCTCATCTGACAGCCTAAATGTTTACAATTTTAATTTTCACATCAGAGAAATAGTGTTTCTAGTATGAAGCACAAAGTAGTTTATTAACATATTTAATTCATGATGATGCGATGTGGGTAGTCCTGGAGGGTAAGGCACAGTGCTGATGCTGAGAGTGTGGCCCTGGGTCTGTTGAATGGGGACCGTGCACACCAGACAGACCTCAGGGGGCAGTTGAGCACCCCACTACTTCCCCCGAGGTAGTATTTATGTGCCAAATTGAGAAAGTGCTACTTATATTAGGTACAGACATGTTATTTCACTTTTTTTTTTTTCTTGAGACAGAGCCTCAAGCTATCGCCCTGGGTAGAGTGCTGTGCATCACAGCTCACAGCAACCTCCAACTTCTGGGCTCAAGCCATTCTCCTGCCTCCACCTCCCAAGTAGGGACTACAGGCGCCCGCCACAACGCCCAGCTATTTTTTGGTTGCAGCAGTCATTGTTGTTTGGCGGGCCCAAGCTGGATTCGAACCTGCCAGCTCAGGTGTATGTGGCTGACGCCTTAGCTGCTTGAGCCACAGGCGCTGAGCCAATTTCACTTTTTGATTTAATTCAAAAATACAACCATATTTCTCTCCTAAGGATCACCTTTACTCCATTTTGGCTTCAGAAACATGGTGATGAACAGCCCATCACCTATTTTATCTCAGGGCAAACATTTGCTGTTTCCATAACCTGTGTCTGGCAATCCCTTGGGAAGCCCCTGTAATTTGACATAGCAGAATATAGGAGGCCACTGTGGTTCAAGGGAAGGAAAGGGGCATAAAATGTGGATCCCAACAGGAGAAAGTATTTTGAAGGGTTAGAACACATTTGAAACTTATGTCACATAAAACAGGTGTCACTTTTACTTTATTTAAGGAAAAAAAGGGGGGAGGGGACAACAGTATTTTCATAATACACTGTAGACAAGTTAGCACTGCACAAAAAAAAATAATAATAAAAAAAATAAAGACACTGTTCTTGCCACCAGTCTGCATTGCAGCCTTATGATTAGTAAATTTAATGTGGCTTGTCATTTGTAATTAATTACTGTTTAACAAATTTGTAATTGGCAAAATTAGGGATTATGAATCACCATAAGTGTGCTACAACTAAGAGAAAAACCTAAATAACCTATAAAAAAGTCACTTAAACCATAAATATGTGATGCACATTAGTGTAACAAAACTATTTGTGTAAACATTTTCTCCAACATAACATGTGCATGAGAAAAAATTAAAACACTGCACTCAATACAGAAAGGGTTACTTTGATTTAAATACAGAAAGGTATTACTTATTAAAGCTCTGACTAGCCCTAGAGAGCACTCCTGTAACATGTAATGATATCATCATAATACTGTTTTCTTTTGTAATTCTGCCATTTTGGCACTTTGTGGAGAATTCACAGAGTGAATATACCCTATAAAGGGGGTAAAGAAAAATCATTCTTTCTCTAAAAGTATCTCAAAAATTACAACAGCTCATGCTACGACTCAATCTGGTCTGCAGGTGATGAGGCCGAGAAGAGGAGGACGACCAGCAGTCAAGTAAAGCACAAAGCAAGACCCTCTCCAGAAGGACAAACGTTTGACTTCAGCACACTGAGCCCAGCTCACGTCAAACACCGAGAGAGTACCCACCAAGTGCCAGGTTATGCCATCAGGACACGCATGATTCTGACTTCAGCTCAGATCCTAAAACCATGCCCTCTTCAGGGAGAGCCAGTTTTTGTCCAGTTCTGCACACTCGGTCAATCCAATGAAATACCAGTTGCATTGTTTGTATACCACTTGACTTAAAAATCACGGGGCTTCAAGTCTATGTCTAATGCAGGACCATGATGCCACATCCTTTGATACTTCTTCCTATTGGCACTGCATGTTTAGTATTTCTTCAAAGGCATCTGCCCATCTTCACCACTCTCTAACGCCAGGAAAGAGGCCATGGTCTCCTGTGCCCTTCTTTCTCCTCTTGTCATGTACACGTGTGTTCACTCTGGCACGTTTCAACTTGTGAAAAGCCCAAACGTGAATTAAGAAATAGCCAGCAGGTACTGAATTCTGACCAAAGTCCTGCGGTGATGGGATCCAAACTAGTGCAAGTCGCTTTCAAAGGTGAGATTACTCTTCAACATTCTCTAGGTTAACTATAAATTAGTAGAAAAGAACCGTTTCTTTCTGCTTTGGTCATCAGCATGACTCCAAAGTCATACTAACGGAACATCAATTTTCATCTCCTTGTTCCTCCAAAACAAGTAAGGTTTTCTCAGGTTATCCTGTGAAAACCCCCATCCTGTGGGTGTGTACAAACAGCTGTTTTGTCTGCATTTGAGTGTATGTATATTTTACTAGATTTCTGTCGTTCAAAAAAGAGCCTTTGACAAACATGCTGGACCAGGAGGAAGAGAAAGATAGGGGTCAGAATGGGGCCACAGGGGATGAGAAGCGAATAGGTGCAAATGGCAGTTCTGGGGAGGGGGAAGGAAGTCCCCAATTTCCAGGCTGCAAGAGAAATTAACTGGAAGATGGAGGAGGAAGATTAACAAGCCTCTGTTGGTGAACAGGGTTTAAGGCAGCTATAACGCATATTCCCACTCAGAATTCAACAAGAGAACCAGGACACAGAGCACTCTCCCTTCACTAAGGTATCACTATCCTCAGGGGAGCTGAGTGATGACCAGGAAGCCATGAAACAAATTATTACTCAAGACATTTATTACAAATGTCATGAACATATTCATAAGGTAAAACTGGTTTAAAAAACAGAGAACA